>JABUQX010040011.1:37500-45000 GCA_015478945.1 Trachelipus rathkii | reverse complement strand
AATCCGAAGACATATTTAAGATACGTCGATGACACTTTTGTCATATTTGAAAATTCAAATCATTTAAAAAATTTCATAGAAAGACTTAGACAACTGTCCGTCCTAAACTTCACTTATGAAGATGTTAAAGATAAAAAACTGGCATTCTTAGATATCTTACTTTGTTTTAAAAATGGTAGAGTTGAAAGAGAAGTAAATGTTAAAAGTACAGATAAAGGTTTATACACAAATTATGATTCTAATATACCAGAAAGATATAAACTATCTATTATTAAAACCCTAATTCACAGAGCTTATAAAATAACTTCAACGTGGGAACTCTTTAACAAAGAAGTGATTGTGATTCTCCTTGCAAGCCCCACTTTCCAATCTAAGTCTAGAACGCACTCCCATTCTAAATTCCTTAATTTCTATTGAAATGGAAATCCAACAATAATTTATCGGAACTCCGTCGTAACCTTTAAAGTTTGACTCTCCATTTGATTTTCTCTCTAATTGTCGTCGAATAGGGCCCCCTATTCTCCCTATATATATATATATATATATATATATATATATATATATATATATATATATATATATATAGGTATATATATATATATATATATATATATATATATATATATGAGAGAGAGAGGGGCAAGAGAAAGATGGAGGAGGAGGCCGGAAGAGAGAGAGGAGAGAGAGAGAGAGAGAGAGAGAGAGAGAGAGAGAGAGGAGAGAGAGACACACACACACACACACACACACACACACACACACACACACACACACACACATGATGAGAGTTTAGGAATGACGTCATATTTTGAATATTGGACTTTTTATTATTTATTAAAGAACAATTAATAAATTGCTTATAAAAAGAAATTCAAAATAGCATGAATTGACCTTTGATCTGACTGCCGAGAGCTGATCCAAAGATATATATATATATGTATGTAAGTATATATATATATATTTATATATATATATATATATATATATATATATATATATATATATATATATATATATATATATATATAGAGTATAAATACATATATATATATATATATATATATATACTTACATAAAGACTTTAAAATTATATGATTAAAATAATTCTCGAAACTTTTAAAAATTTGAATTCTGCAAATGAAAACAAATTTAAATTATTTTTTTCGTTCATATTTAAATATTCAAAATATTTTAAAAAAATAGACAAAAAAGAAAAATTCCAAAAAAAAAAAAAAATAATAAGGATAATTAATAATAATAATAATAATATTAATGACAATCATATGAATAATAATAATAATACACACAATACACACACAATAATAATAATAATAATAATACACACAAACATACACACACAATAATAATAATATACAATAATAATAATAATAATAATGGAATGGAATAAATAATGTCATCTTATAAATGGAATAATGGAATAACAATGGAATGGAATAAATAATGAATAATGGAATGGAATGGAATAATGGAATGGAATGGAATGGAATAGGAAATAATGGAATAATGGAATAATGGAAAATTTTCATGGAATGGAATGGAATGGAATGGAATGGAATGGAATGGAATGGATGGAATGGAATGGAATGGAATGGAATAATGGAATGGAATGGAATGGAATGGAATGGAATGGAATGGAATGGAATGGAATGGAATGGAATGGAATGGAATGGAATGGAATGGAATGGAATGGAATGGAATGGAATAGGAATGGTATGGAATGGAATGGAATGGAATGGAATGGAATGGAATGGAATGGAATGGAATGGAATGGAATGGAATGGAATGGAATGGAATGGAATGGAATGGAATGGAATGGAATGGAATGGAATGGAATGGAATAATAATAATAATAATAATAACAATAATAACACAATAACAATAATAATAATAATAATTGAATTGAAAATGCTTTTATTCAGAAAATAACAACATACATTTTAAGCTAACATTATCAACAATATTTGTTGCAGTAAATACAAAAACTTAATGGCATACACTTTCCTGAAAGGCTACTAATTGCAACACAATGCCATGTTTGGATTCCAAACAATGAAAAAAAATATGATTAAAATTAGATAGATAAAATAATGAATAATCTCAAAACGAATATTAATACAATTAGAATACACAATAATAATAATAAGACTCAGTGTAATAATAATATCAATAATAATATTTATAAATATAATAGGGACAAGCTTAACAATGATGAAAATAATAATTACAGTAAATAGTATCTTATAATAATAATAATAATAATAATAATAATAATAATAATAATAATAATAATAATAATGGAATGGAATAATAATGGAATGGAGTGAATGGAATGGAATGGAATGGAATGGAATGGAATGGAATGGAATGGAATGGAATGGAATGGAATGGAATAATGGAATGGAATGGAATGGAATGGAATGGAATGGAATAGGGTTGAATGGAATGGAATGGAATGGAATGGAATGGAATGGAATGGAATGGAATGGAATGGAATAATGGAATGGAATGGAATGGAATGGAATGGAATGGAATGGAATGGAATGGAATGGAATGGAATGGAATAGGACAAGAATGGAATGGAATGGAATGGAATGAATGGAATGGAATGGAATGGAATGGAATAATGGAATGGAATGGAATGGAATGGAATGGAATGGAATGGAATGGAATGGAATAGGAAATGGAAATGGAATGGAATGGAATGGAATGGAATGGAATAGGAAGGAATGGAATGGAATGGAATGGAATGGAATGGAATGGAAACAATAACAACAACAACAATAACAATAACAATAACAACAACAACAACAACAACACCGAAAACAACATCAATAGCAATGACAATTATCGTTATCATCACTATCAATAATATCATCATCATCATCATCATCAATATCATCATCATCAATCATCATCAACAATATCATCAACAATCAACAACAACAACAATCAATACCAACACAATGTTAACCAACCGAAACTCAACATCAATAATAATATTCATCACCCCTCATCATCATCAACATTACTATCATCATTATCATCATCACCTATCATCATCGTAATGATCATCATCATCATCATCACCATTATCATCATCAACATCAAAATCAACAAAAATATTCTTTTTACCATCTAAATTAGAGAAGCTCATAAAAAAATAAAAAAATGAAGGAATGGCTTTCGGAAATAGGATTAGGGAACATTTGAAGAATAAGAAGGATTCTGTCTCAACTGACTGACAAAGAGAATGCTTAAATAACTTTAAAATTGTTTTCTATCTCTTCTGAGTATGGAATCAATGAATACTTTTAATATACTCCAACTCTTCTTAGAACATGTAAAACTAGGCTCCGGGTGTTGGAACTGGAGTCGGGAGTCGGGGAAAATATTTTATCGGTAGAGTCAGAGTCAGAGTCAGAGTTGGAGCCGGAGCTGGAGCCGGAGCTGGAGCCGGACCAAAAGTCGGACCCAGAGTTGGAGCCGGACCCAAAGTTCAAGCCGGAGCTTGAGCCGGAGCCGGAGCAGCATATTTTTTTCTGCTCCCGCATTTGCATAAGTTAAACATCCGCAAAATTTTAAAAATTGTGGGGTAGATGGCGGAATCTGAACCGGTAATTTCGAATGATTGAACCGGGGACGGAGGTGGAGGCGGAGTCGGCAATACCTATGTAGTCCAAAAAACTCATGAAACGATTTTTAACTGAAACTTCCTTATTATTGTTACACTTACATAGGACTTCTTTTACTCTTAGTTCAATATCTTAAAATCAAAAACATAAAGATACCAAGAAAGTTATACCCTAGAGTCATGACATTATGAAAACACCAAAACTTTAGCATTAACTCTTAAAACCCTTCATATTCATTAAAGAAAGAAAATAATGTTTGAATGATTTCCTCATTATAACAGAGAGAGAGAGAGAGAGAGAGAGAGAGAGAGAGAGAGAGAGAGAGAGAGAGAGAGAGAGAGAGAGAGAGAGAGAGAGAGAGAGAGAGAGAGAGAGAGAGAGAGAGAGAGAGAAGAGACTGATGATGGAGGAAGTTTAACAAAATATAATCACCTCAGCAATAAGTCATATTGCATCTATTAAAACTACCTTAGTGAATATTTTTTGAAAATCCATTTGTAAAGAATTTTTGAAAATTCAAATGTGAAGGTAATTTGAAAATCCATCTGTGAAGATTAGTTCAAAATCCATCTGGAAGTATTATTTGAAGATCCATCTCTTAAAATCATTTGAAAATTCACCTATGGAGATTTTTTGAGGATCCATCTGCGAATTTATTTGAAGATCCATCTGTAAAGATTATTTGAAGATCCATCTGTAAAGATTATTTGAAGATCCATCTATGAAAATTATTTAAAAACCATCTGGAAAGGTTATTTGAAAATCCATCAATGAAGATTATTTAAGAACCATCTGTAAAGGTTATTTGAAAATCTATCTATGAATATTATTTAAAAATTCATCTGCAAAGACTAAAGGAGATCCGTTTGTGAAGATTATTTTAAAAATACAGTATGGGAATTATTTGAAAATCCACTGTACAGATTATTTCATAATTCGTCTCTGAGGATTATTTGAAGATCTATCCGTGAAGATTATTTGAAGACCCATCTACGAAGATTATTTAAGTTTCATCTGTGAAGGTTATTTGAAAATACATCTATGAGGATTATTTGAAAGTCCATCTGTAAAGATTATCTGCCCTCCATTTGTGAAGATTATTTGAAAATCCATCTATGGAAATTATTTGAAAATCTATCTATAAAGATTATTTGAAGATATATCTGTAAATTTTTTTAAAATCAACATGTGGAGATTATTTGAAGATGTGAAGATAATTTAAAGGTTCTTCTGTAAAGATTATTTAAATAATCATATGTGAAGATTACAGGAAAATCCATCTAACAAGATTATTTCAATATTAATCTGTGAAGGTTATTTGAAGATCCATCAGGGAGGATTTTCTCAGAAATTTTTCGCCATCGTGGGAATATAAATTAATTTTTTCACAAAATTTGTATAAATTTTAAGATTTGTTCTTGAAATTACAAGTAAAATAAAATTTAGAATTTAATTAATCTCTTTATTATAAATATTTTTCTTAGCTGATTTCATTCAGATTATAAACAATGTTTCAAACAAAGACACAATAAAATAAACAATTTCAAGTATTTCCACAAATAAAATGCTGAAATGATTTTCAAAATTTTTTTTTTTTTCAAATTCAAAGTATTAATTATTATTTATATTTCAAGAAAGAAAATTTAATTAATTTAAAAAATGATATTGAACCCTGACCCACACACACACACAAACACACACACACACAACACATCACACACACACACACACACACACACACACACACACACACACACATATATATATATATAGTAGTATATAGGGCACAAATATATATATATATATAGTATATATATATATATATATATATATATAGTATATATATATATATTTGAAAACATCTATAGATAGAGAGAAGTTTGAGAGTACTTATATATATTTCGATATATATAAAAGATCTGAACGTAGTTTTGTATTCAAAACAAACCAATTGGAAAAAAAAGCTGTTTAAAATCATAGTTCAGATATTTATTATTAACAAATCCAGGCTTGATGGGCTCACCCCCCATTACAATGGGACAATGGGATTACGATTTTAAATTAAAATGGGAAATTCAATACAAGAGAGAGTATTTCCTCCTGTCCTAATATTATTCTTTCACTTTCATGTTTATCAATATCTTTCCAGATGCTTCTGATTAACTTGAATAGTATAGATAGTCTATTATGGGTGTTGAGAAGTACTTTTTCACTTTTTGAGAAACAGTAGAACTCCATTTTTTTTGATTCTTGAATGAATAGTGATAATTTAATTGGTATGAATTGGGATAAAAATTTCAGGGCTTATGTAGTCAGGAGAGATGCACATTTTTACTTTAAATCATTTCTTTGTATATGCAAAATTAGTTTTGATTTGTTCTTGGAACAAATTTTTCAAAAAAAAAAAAAATTCCCTGAAAAATTTTTTTAACAAATTTCTTTGAGTATACACAAAAATTATCTAAGTAAAATGATGCATCTTGCCCAACTACATATGCCCTGAAAATTTCATCCAGTTCGCCCTGTAGAAAAAAAAAAAAATTATCGCACTTTTCATTTTAAAGCATAAGTGTTTTTTGAAATTGACAACGCTGAGCAGAAAACTCCAAAAATCGAAAAGTACTTCTACATAATAGACCTATCTATGCATATTTCAAGTTTGAAGTCATTTCGAAAAAATTCTGGAAGATATTTTGAAGAATGTCAAAACATGAAAATTGAAAATTGAAAATTTTGGAAAGAATGACTACAGACGCAGAAAAACACTGGAAAACAAAACGTTTTGGAGTGCAAAAAAAGCTACATTTTGGTACTTATATAGTCAAATCGGCTGAGAATTCTGAATTTTATGTTTATTTTTATGTGGGGTGAAAACTGGGCCCGTCCTAGGCTCCAAATTGGATCTAGCCCTTCAGGAAGGTTGACAGTTGCTACACCATACCCCTCCCATTTTCTTAAATTATTATATCACTACTAGTGATTATCTGAGTAATACTGCGATATCCTAACAGGAAAAGCATTGAGGCATTAATATATATAGGTATATATATATATATATATATATATATATATATATATATATATATATATATATATATATATATATATATATATATATATATATATATATATATACATATTTTAAATGAATAAACGAAGATTCTGTTGTCGATGAGCGAGTTGAGGGTTTATTTTGTTGATTTTGAGTTGATCCTTCCATCCGACTGACTGATCATAATGGTCTGAGTCCCACCAGCACAGGTCCCAGCATGGATCACACACACACACACATAACACATACATACATACATACATACATATTACATATTATACATACATACATATAAATTATTATTACACATAATGCATTCATGCATACATATTATTATTATTACATACATACATATTATTATTACATACATATACATATACATACATATTATATATATTTCAGGTGGAGAGAGATAGACACATTTGTTAATACAGAAATGCTTATTAACCTCAGTTATTTAATAAAGTGGTTAAATTATAAAAAAATGACTTCCAAAAAATGTAAATAAACAAAATTTAACAGTCATGTTTATAGCTTTTAATAGTAATTACTACACAACAATTTACCTTCAAAAACTCATAGTTTTATGTATGCTTTTTTTTTTAAATAAAGAAATTGATTAGTTATTTAAATATAATAATAATAATAATAATAATAATAATAATAAAATAATAATAATAATAATAATAATAATAATAATAATAATAATAATAATAATAATAATAATAATAAAATAATAATAATAAAAAATAAAATAATATAGTTTTAATTATTTTACAATAATAATATCATAAT
>JABUQX010040011.1:12500-22500 GCA_015478945.1 Trachelipus rathkii | reverse complement strand
AATAATAATAATAATAATAATAATAATAATAATAATAATAAAAATTAATAATAATAATAATAATAATAATAATAATAATAATAATAATAATAATAATAATAATAATAATAAATATAATAATCATAATAATCATAATAACGGCAATCATGCCAATCATGGCAACCATGATCCCAGCCATACGGCAACACCAACAATCTTGGTCATACAACTTTAATAACGGCAACGATAATTGCAACTCATACTTTTGTGTTTATCGCGATTATCGCAATCCTATCGATAACTTGCCCACTCAATAATTTCCTTAAACTGCCACGGCGATAATTCCAGCCATTTTTATACTTTAAAGCTTCTTGCCTCAATTCTTTTAATATTCCAAAACCTTATTTTAACTTTTCCCAGCCTCAAAACTAAATATGTTTTTCCAAATCTTAACATTTTCTTTCAACTACAATATTTCGTCTCGTCTTTAACTTTATTTTTGATCACCTGATTTTAAATGTTTTATTCCAACTATTACTTTAGCTATTTTAACTTGACTGCTTTATTTTAAACTTGAATTTTAAACTTGCACTTTATTCTAACTTTGACTTTTAAATTTGGACTTTTTCCTAAACTTGACTTTTAAATTTGAACTTTTTCCTAAACTTGACTTTTAAATTTGAACTTTTTCCTAAACTCGAATGCTTTATTCTAAACTTAAATTTTAAACTTGATCTTTATTCTAACTTGAATTTTCTTTCAGCTATTGCATTAACTTAAATTTGACTATTCGTTTTCCTCAACTCCTCCTCGTCATCTACAGATAAAAACAACTTAAACTTTTACAAAATTTTACTCCTAAACTTACCCGAATACGCGGGACTTTAATTAACTTGTTAATGATTTTCAACTGGAACTTTGATAATCTGCTTTCTCGTTCTCCGTAAATATCAACTTTATTTCACTCGTTACTTTGAACCAACTTTACGCAAAATTTCCACATATAAAAAGACGCGATTCCAGTACCGATTTTCTTCATTTCAGAATATTTTAGTTGGTTTAGGGATTTCTTTAAATCGCCCTATTGTACGACTCCCCCTCAGAGATTGGTTGTCCAATCTCTAACAAGAAAAATAATTACACTGGTTCCTCCTCCTTGACGCCTTTTTTGCTTCTGTCCGTCTTTCGTACTCCAGAATCTTCCCTTGTACGTTAGACAATTCTGGAACTGATCCTCGTGATCTTGTTTGTGGTGGCGAGTATTGGCTTTCCTCAGCTTGTTCACAATTCTCTACGTACACTGGTTCTTGACCTCTATTCATGTTCTCCGGGCTTTCTCCAACTTCCCTCAACTCTTCATATAGAGATTTCCTTGTCGGTTCTGGTGTTTCTAATTCTTCTGCTGAGTTCAGGGCTCTCTCTTCCATTTCTAACATTCTAGTCCCAGATACAGGCAACTCCTCCTCCAATTGGCCAAATGGCGTTTCTTCTTCCAAATCACTCCTGTCGCTTTCTATTGCAGCCAATATATAACTGTTCTCCGGGAACCGTAACGACGCCTCAAACTTCCGGATATCAAAGTCACTGTTCCCGTCACTATTTGTATCATTGTTGTCAAACCAGTCCAACTGTTCACTGGCATCAATAGGTGAGGGGACCGATTCCGTATAGCTCGTTTGTGTCCCTATATCGAATGTTATCAACTGGTCCGTCTGTACTGCTGCAACCTTCTTCGTTTTGACGCTTGCTGTCGCTACTTCTTTCAACATCTGCCACGCCTTCTTTAACTGGGCTCCTTTCTTCTTTTCCGTCCGCGTAACGACCGACTGGTTCTTACTCCACAAAGTTGTACGCTGTTCCGGACGGTTGTGTCCACCCCTGACCCAAGGGTCACGCTCATCTTCGACCGACTGGTCCTGTACACGTTCAACCGACTGGTTCCTCCTACACTTGACCGAATGGTTCTTCTCCATTTGTACTGCAACGTTCCTTAAAAACCCCGATCGGGGCCACATTCCGATGTCTCCATCTCAGAATCAATTTCTTCAGGCGAGTTTACTTGTGAGGTCTCTAATTCTACTTCTTCGTTCTCTTGTCGAAAATGCTGTAGCAAGTAAGGAGGCGGATCTGCCCAAACTTTCAAATGTGAGTAATGTGCCTTTATGGTTTTTCCTTCCCTTTCGATCTCATACGTCATTCCCTCGGATACAACTTTGGTAACTACGTAGGGCCCTGCAAATCTTTCTCCCAACTTCTTGTCTACTGACCTATCTACACTTATAATCTTCCTTTTAACTTTTACACCCACTGCATAGGGTAACCAATTAGGGTGTCCCTCTCTCCACTTTCCTTGTTCTTCTCTTGGGATGGGTAGCATCACTCCTCTTTCATGATGTTCCGTCATTAATTTCTCTGCTGGTGACATCCCCAGTTCAGTATGTTTTGTGTTGTTATATGTCAACACCACTCTCGGCAGACAAATGTCCCAATCCAATTCTTCAGCTACTACATTCTTCACTAGCTCTGCAAACGTTCTATTGACACGCTCCACTGCCCCGTTACTTGATGGCTTATAAGGACTACTATAAATGTGGTCAATCCCGTAGTTCCTCAACATCTGTTCGAACTTCCGACTCCTAAACTCCACTCCATTATCAGTCAGTATCTTGTACGGTGCATGTATGAAACTTGGTAACATATGATATTCAAATGCATCTGATACACTTTTTGCTACCTTATTTTTCAGTGGCCTCACCATTGCCCATTTACTACAATGATCGATCGCAACCAGGCATGCTACATTTCCCAATCTCGTTTTTGGCATGGACATAACGTCCACAGCAACCATCTCAAATGGATTCTTCACTTCAATCTTCCAGATAGGTGGGTATACTACCGTATGCTCAATCTTCATTAGTTGGCACTTCGGGCAAGTCCTGCATACTTCCTGAACCACTGTGTATATTTTTGGATGCCACACATACTTCACTACTGCATCTAATAATTTGTCTCGTCCTATGTGTGCAAGATTTCTGTGTATGGTCACGCTTACATGTACAAGTTGTCTGAATCCCACCACTGCACTATAATAGTTTGTTCCCAGTTTCTTCACTAAAATTCCTTGGTTTATGGCAAAATCCTCTCTGTACCGGTAAAATTCTTTTAAGAGATCAGTCTTCTCAATTTGTTGTCCATTTCTCACCCTCTCTCTCAAAGTTTTTATAGCTTCTGATCTATTTTGTAATAAGATAATCTCTTCTGGCGCTATTTCCATTAATTGACCACTGTTTCTGTTGACCGATACATTATTCACCGCCACCGTTGTTATAAACGTGTCACTCACATTCTCAGAATCTTCACCATGCGAAATTATTCCTTCACCAAAATCTAGAACTGCTTCAGTTTCTACAAGATAGTTCATGCCCAACAAGAGGCAAGCTGGGATATATTCATCTTTAACCACCACCAATGGCAGTGTCACCTGTCGATATTTCGTGTTTATGGTGACTTCCACTGCTCTTGTACACTCCACCTCCCCGGTGCCTACACCATTAAGCATTACTTCCACTGGCCATTCTCGTCGTATGTGCCCAAATTGCGTAAGATCATTTACGACAGCCTCCTGTATTAAACTGATCACTGCACCAGTGTCTAAAAACGCACATTTTGTCACCTCCTCTATACACACTTCTTTCCAGGCAACCCCCTTCAAAATGTGGTTACAGCTCAGTCTTGAAATGTGGCCTCTTTCTTTCATCAACAGATTTATCTCCAATCCTTCACCATAATGGTGACTCAACAAGTTAGTTTCTTCATCCTCACTTGCTTCTTCTTCCTCTTGAGGATGTTCCCCATCGGTATCCTGTCCATCTTCTGGCACTTTTTCACGTCATCTGGAATGATTGGTATTTCTTCCGTCATGGTATTCCAATTTGTTGGACAGAATGTGCCATTGTCTTTTAAGGGATTAAAATGGCTTCCTCCCAGCACCTGCAAGTGCACATCCTCCAGGTGTTCTTCTTCTCTCATTTTGGGGCCAATATAAGCCACCGAACAGCATGTTCCATGATGGAGCCATATCTTTACTTTGAAAACATCGCTGGCTGCCAATAGTACTTCCGGTACGGGCTCTCTTCCAGGTTCTTTCAGTGCTCTTAAGTATTTTACTGTTTTTGCCCGTTTCTCTATCCCGTATAACCTCCTTTCCAAAATGAGCTTATCCAACAACACTTCCCGCAGGTTTCTAAAATTCCTTGGAACTCCTTCTAGATGGGCGTTATCTAAAACAATCTTTAGGCTTTGAAACAGGGAGTCTGCTCCTCCTGGAACTAATTTCACCAACAGTAATCCCTTTGGGAGCGCAAGGGGGTCAACGACTTCCGCCCTCTCCTCAATACTGCCGTGGCACCTGGACCAGGTGTCCGCAAACACATTTTCTTTTCCAGGATAATATTGAATTTCAAAACTATATTCGCTGAGATCATCCAAGACGCGTGCCAATTTACTGTCCACCAACTTCATTGTATCTAAATAGACCAATGGTCTATGATCAGTATAAAGAATGAAAGTCTGCCCCAACAGGAACGGTCTAAAACTTTTAATACCCCATCTTATAGCCAACAATTCTCTTTCTATGGTCGACGCTCTTCTCTCACAAGCACTAAATGAATGGGAATTATATGCAATAACCCTTCTTTCTCCATTCTGCTTTTGGCAAAGGCCAGCCCCCATACCAGTTCCGCTAGCATCTACAAACAATTCTAACTTTTTCGCATGTGATGAAAAATCTGGGAACGCCAATTCTACTGAATCCTTCATCCGTTTTTTTAATTCTTCAAATGATTTAGTTCTTTCCGTCGTCCATTCAATCAAATCTTTTCTTTTCCCACCAGTTAGCACACTAAGAGGTGCTGCCACTTCTGAACAATTTCGAATGAATTTCCTCTGGAAGTTAATCATTCCAAGATATCTTCTTAATTCTCCAACATTCTTCGGCTTTTCTAATTTGTCGATTTGATTTACGTATTCCGGCAACTTTCTTATACCGGTTCTGCCAATTATATGGCCTAAAAATTGAACTTCCTTTTGTACCCATTTACATTTACTCACTTTTATTTTTACATTGGCTTCACAAAACTTCTGGAGGACACGTTTTATTAAGGTTAGATGCTCATCGAATCCCTTCGAGATCAAAAGCACATCGTCTACATAAATTACGACTTTATCCCTACTAAACCCAGTTAATATCCGTTGCATTTCCCTCTGGAACGCAGCTGGCCCATTCTTGAGTCCAAAGCTCAATCTTTTAAACCTGTATTGTCCGCTTACTGTGGAAAATGCAGTATAGTCTTTGCTATCTTCCTCCAACTGCATCTGGTAATACCCCTTAACCAGGTCCATACTTGTAAAATAGTAAGCTCCATGACAACCGAAGATCGTTTCGGGTGATGTTGGTCATGGGAAATCGGTCAGCCTCAGTTACTTTATTAAGCCTACGGTAGTCTACACATAGACGTAATGTGCCATCTTTTTTTCTAATCGGAACTATAGGAAAACTCCACTCTGAAGCACAAGGTTCCACAATGTCTCTCAGACACAGCTCCCTCACTTGACTTTCTATTTCATCATTCGTTCTCTGGTCGAACCTTCTTGCTCTTTGGTAAATTGGGGTGTCATCGTGTAGTTTGATTTTGTATGGTGTCATCGATGTCCTGCTCACATCTGCATCACTTCTGCTAAATACCGATCGGTAGTCCCATAATGCTTCTGTTATCTTCTCACGATGTTCAGTTGTTAACTCTTCCATAAATTCTATTTCGTCACTCAATCTTTCTTTCGTCCACTCTTGTTCAATGACTGGGTGGCTCTTGTATTATAGTATTTACTGCACACGTTTTTGCTTCGAACTTTATCAAATCACCCTCATCCACCATCAAGTGTGCTGTGCCGAGGATCTCACCCTTCCCCAAATATGTTTTTCCGGCGGTCAATTTCTTCACCAACACTTCTCCTTGATTGTCTTTCCATTTCACTAATCCCGGCAGCATCCTGAATCTTTTATTATAACCCCTTTTATTCTTTTCTTCTTTGTTGTCGATCAATAATTCTTCCGAGCGTTCGTTTTCCCATTCTGTACCCGTTCTTGGTGTGATCTGTTCCGACTTCCAACATGCTTTCACACGAACCCATCCATCCTCTATGATGGTGCCTTATAGCCTTCCAACACGTAAAATGGGAGTATTGATAGCTTGTCGGATATATATAGGGTGCGAGTGGCCAAGTCATGTACACTGCCTTATAATGCCGTCTCACCATAAACGAGTAAAACGATCTTTTTCTGCTACATTAAACTTTCATCTGATCTTTGTTTAAAGAGGGGCATTCCCAAGATGACGACCTTCTTCAGATACTTACTCTATAAACTCAAATCGACCGTACTCAATTCCGTCAATGGTCACTCTCAACGTAGCGGTTCTTTGTGATTCTGTGCAGTGAGATGGGTCCCCTATACCTCTCAATTTCATTAACCTACTGGTTATTTCTGGATTCGAGATCTCTTTTAATAAATTTTCTCCAATAATACAGTATTGTGATCCTGAATCCATTATGGCAAGCGTTTCTTTACTATCAAGCTGTATTTTAAACCGTAATAATGGTGTCAACTGGATACTGTCATCTCTACCATAATTATTCCTCCCATTAGTTCTATACACCCCAGTTGTTATTTCATCTGCTGTTTCATCTATTGTCTTTCTTACTTTTACTGGTCGCTGCTGTAAAGGGCTAAGGCCCGACGTCACAAACTCTCTTGCTTCCGGATTCAGTATTGACCAGCCTTGATTAACCGGGATACTTGCTTGTGCTTCCATTACTCTGGTTGGCTCCGGCCCACTCCCGATGATGGCGGAGCGTTCTCGTTTCCCGAGAATACTGGTTTTCTCTTCTTTTTTAGTTCTTCCCATTCTGCCTTCATAGGGCAAGACTCCCATAAATGCCCACTTTCATCGCACAAAAAACATTTGCGCTCGTCAACACCGTGAGCCCTGGCACTATTTTCAGTACGTTCTCCACCACCTCTTTGCTCCCCTGGCTGACGTCTGTCCCTGCTCCTGGTCTTCATTCCACAATTGGCAATCGTGTGCTCACTGCTACCACACACCAAACACCACCCTCTAAACCTCCAGCAGTCTCTCTTTATGTGTCCCACCCTGTCGCAATGGTAACACCTCCCACCTTGTTGCTCATACGGTCCAGTATTCCGGTCAGTGAATCCCCTATGTTCTTTTTCATGGGAGGGCACCGGTCTACCATACCGTACTTGCTCGGCATATGTTGGTCTTTCTGATCTTTCTCCCCGCAACGTCGCCCATATTGGAATTGCGGCAGCTTCGGGTTCCTCATTTTCTTGCTCTTCCAGTTTATCCTCTTCTTGAGCCCAAGTGACGACATCTTTCCATCTAATCTTTGTACTTTCTTTCTCCCCTCCCATCCGGACTTTAAATCTCCTAGCCATTTTTTTCGGCAGACATTCTACAAATTGTTTTTTTTTTAACATCTCCACGTCCCTTTGTTCCTCGCTTGTGGCTGCTTCATATGTCCGTTATGCAACCTTAGCAACTCCTGCAACTTTCACCTTTCTTCATTTTCTATTCTCCAAACTCCCGTTTTGTTAAATCTTAAATCTCATCATCTTTCTCCTCGTTTTAACCAATTCTCAGTGCTTGTCGCTATCGTTGATATTATACTTCAATTCGCCGGTAGATGCTGTTAATAGGTCCTCCGATGGACCCTTTCCAAAAAAGTTTCGCAAAGTCTACCGCCCCAACGCTTTTATCTTTCCCTAGCTGTTCTCTGGCATATCTTTCATAATCTTCGATGAAAGCATCGAAGGTTTGAACTTTCTCCTTTCCATATTTTAAGGGCTTGACAGCCTTCACACTTGCCTTACTGAACGTTCTTAAAACCTCCAACAGTTCTCCAGCCAGAATGATAAGAACTCTATTTACTGCCATACTTGGCTCCATCCCCGTTTTCTCTAACTCGACCAGTCTCTTCAGCCACAGCTTTCCCCCTTTGTCCCGTTCGCTGTCTTCAACGTCTTCAACATGATCGTTTTCTGTAGCCGAGCTCTCATCTACAGTATACTTTCTGGCTGTCCTTTTCGTCTTATTTCTTTCTTCTTGTATGTTTCTTGGTCACTTTCGTTGTTACCATCACTCCTACCTCTGAAAGCACTACTCTCTACTTCATCCGAAGTATCATGTCGGTATTTCAATTCATATCGTACATTCTGTTTCTCCTTTATGTATTTCTTCTTAGTTGTTCCGTGTCGCGTTCGGTCGTCCTGTTTTATGTTCAAGTTTTGTCCCAAATTAGGGCTCCCTTTTATTATTTCTGTCTCTTGTGGTTGGCTTGTGCTCGCTTTTTTCATTAGTAATGCCTGGCCAAGACCCACTACACTGTCTGTTATTTTGTTAAAGTCCAGTTCGTTCTTTTCCTCAGCTAATGACTCTTGCAACATGGTCAGGAGTTCTATTGAACTCGGTTTCTTTTGAGGTTCGTCACCTTTAATTTCATCTGCGCTTCCCATCTTAAATTCTTTTGAGGCGCAAACTGTATGCAAAAAAAAAAAAAAAAGTGGGCAACGGCAAAAAAAAAAAAATTTTTTTTTTATTTGTTTTTTTTTTTTTAAATTATATAATTAAAATTTTCATTTTTTTTTTTTTTTTTTTTTTTTTTTTTTTTTTTTTTTTTTTTTTTTTTTTTTTTAGCTCAGAACCCACCCACCGGTGCTTTCCTAAACAAAATAATCCTCACCCACAATTTGTAATATAATATTCCTTATACTTAGCTTTTGTTTTTGACCTCTTGTAGTACTGCTGCTCTCAATCTGCTGTTGATCTTCCGTCCAAGAAAGTTACGGGCCACCAGTTGTAACCGGATGGTTGCTGAGAACCAAATGGTTAATGAATAAAAGAGTTCGTTCTTGGCAACGGAAGGTAGCTATCTTGAAAGACGATGAAAAACCACACTTTATTTTACAATATATACATGAGAGCAGCTATAATTGTTGTTAACCTCCAGTGAGGACTATATACAATGTCTTTGGCAACCGCCACTAAATTATTAAAAACGTTGTAAATTAATCTGGGTTGGGGATTTAATCGTTCCCTGACGTCCCAGTCAAATGTCCACGATTTCGAAGGCCTGACACTCACAATCCGCTTTACGTCCTTACACAACAGTTGCTCTTTGGATGTTAAGTTCGGTTTCAGGTCTCCCACTAGTACCTGACAATGTGAAACCACAACCTGATAGAGATGATTAAATGAGATATATATCAATGTAGATATAATAATAATAATAATATTTGATAATAATAATAGAGTGGTGAGACTCTCAATAATCGAAGGCGAGCTAAATATTATATATAATAATATATAGCAAGTAATTGAATTAATAATAATAATATAATTCATAATAATAATATAATAATAATAGTAGTAGTAGTAGTAGTAGTAGTAGTAGGTAGTTAGTACGTAGTAGTAGTCAGTAGTAGTTATTAAAATAATAAAAGTATTGATTATAATATAATAATTAATAATAATATATAATAATCATATAATAATAATAATAATAAATAATAAAAATATAATAATATATAATAACTATAATAATAATAATTAATTGTAGTAGTAGCAGTAGCAGGTGTCGTAGTGTGTTTGTTTTGTTGTCTACAAATTGTAGTTTAATAGTAGTAGTAGTATTAATAATATAATATTAATATTAATAATAAATAACAATTAAGAATAATAATAATACTAATACTAATACTAATTAATAATAATTTATAATAATACTAATAATAATAATATAAAATAATTAAAAATAATAAATAATAACTAATAATAATAAGTAATAATAATAATAATAATAATAATAATAATAATAATAATAATAATAATAATACAATAGTAATAATAATAATAATAATTAATATAATAATAATAATAATAAAATA
>JABUQX010040011.1:5000-10000 GCA_015478945.1 Trachelipus rathkii | reverse complement strand
CTTTGACAATCCGGAGCTATCTCTCGTTGTCTTCACCCTCCCCCCTCTTTCAATCTTCACTTCTCAACTCTTCAACTCTATCACTCTTCAACTCTTCAACTCTTCAAACTCTTCAACTCTTCAACTCATTTATGGCCTTTACCATTGTATTTTTCTTAAGATAAGCTTGTCACTAATGATGGTATTCTACCATGGTTCTTAAAGATTGGTGCCTCGCTAAAGATCCTCCTTTCCATGTTAAGTTTTCTTCGGTCTATGTTCTATTCCACTTAGACCTTCCCATCAACGTTGGAAACGTGACCTTATTAAACCTGTTGCAGATAAAAAGTGGACCAACCTTTTCAAAACCCTTCAAACTATCGTTCTATTAGCTATCGCTTATCGTCTTACCTCGTTTCTTTCTAAGTGGATCGAGTCTACTTCCCCCAAGCGAAAGATTGTGGGAAAACCAATTAATTCTCCTAATTTTATCTTCTGATCGAAACGTGTGTGCTGGAATCCTTCTTTATCTTCTTCTTTGATTTCCAAGTCCTTCTCCTAATGCGGTATTTGGGTGAATCTTTCGCTGATGAACGCAAAGATATTATTGTCGAAGGCATTTGAAGAGGGTCTGGAACAAAGATTTGATTCTAAGTTTCGTCCCTTTTGGTATCGATCGACCTATACCCACCGAAATGGTCGACTGGAAAATGGGTAGACAGGAAAAAGGGTCGACAATTTTAAAAAATAAATCTGTTTATTTAGAGTTCCTCTAACGAATCCAACAAAACCTTACCTAACTTACCGAAACCTAAAGCTAAACCTAACTTAACTTTAACCTAACCTAACCTAACCTACCTCACCTAAAACCTAACTAACTAACCTAACCTTACCTAACTAACCTAACCTAACCTTAACCTAAACCTACCTTAACCTACATAAACACTAACCTTAACCTAACGCCTGCGGCGGGCTGTGCAGGAATTTTTTTTGATGTTGTATGTCGACCCTTTTTCCTGTCGACCATTTGGCCTAGTCCCCGTATCGATCCTCTCTCAGATTTTCTTTCCGGTCGTTCTATAACTGTAGATGAAACAACTTTTATCTTTTAAATCTATTATTATTATTATTATTATTATTATTATTATTATTATTATTATTATTATTATTATATTATTATTATTTATTATTATTTTATATTTTATATTATTATTTTTTATTATTATTATTTTATTATTATATATATATTATTTATATTATATTATTAGTATTAATATTATATTTTTATTATTTTTTATTATTATTATTATATTATTATTAATTATTATTAGATCGTGAATTGGTGTGCGTTCCTCTCTCTCCGGCCTCATGTGATTATTATCGTTGCTCTCTCACTCTCTCTCTCCGATATTGTGTGTGATATATATATATGTTTATAGTGATTATTATTCTCTTTTTATTTTTATTTTTATTTTAATCTTTTTTTTATATTAACTCTTACTATTCATATATATATATATCATCTCGGTACTCTCATATGTCTTCTCGTCTCTCTCTATATGTATTGATTGTTATACTTCTTGCTTGTTATATTTAAATATATATATATATATATAGTAATCCTCTAAATGTAATCCTTTGTGTGTTGTATTATTATTTTATTCTTTATTCTATTTTCTATTAGATTAAACTTTATTATATATCTTTTTTATTTTTATTTTTATTTTTACAGTTTTCAGATTTATTTTATTTCCATTTATCTATATTTTTATTATTATTATTATTATTATTATTATTATTATTATTATTATTTATTTATTATTATTATTATTATATTATTATATTATTCATTATTATTTTAATATATTATTATGATTTTATTATTATTATTATTATTATTATATTATTATTATTATTTATGATTATTATTATATTTTATTATTATTATTATTATTTATTATTATTATTATTTATTTATATTATTTATTATATTTATTAATTGTTTATTATTATTTATTGTTATTATTTATTATTATTATATTTATTATTTATTCTTTATTATTTTATTATTATTATTTATTATTATTATCATTATATTTACTTTCATTATTATAATTATTATTATTATTTATTATTATATATTATACCACTATTTTTTAAAATTTTGAAAACTCGGACTCGTTGACATGACAATTTGCTTTTAAATTTATTGTTAAAATATGAAGATAAATCTTTTTCTGTCATCTGCGATTGAAAGTGTATATAAAGATTCTTGCACACCACACGCTAATAATAGATATCGTGAGCAGCACATTACTGTCCCGGCGACGGCCACTAGCACGGTAGTGAGTGGCAAGTATACTATTATATTAATATATATTATATATATACCCTTAAACTAACTACTAAGTATATATATATATATAATATATAATTTATAATATATATATATATATATAAATATATATATCTATTATATAATATATATATATACAGCCCCATATATAGTATATATATATATATATACTATATATATATTATATTATATACTATATATATTATATATATATATTATATATATATATATATATATATATATATATATATTCCTGGAATCGTGCAAAATCTAATCTCAGTGACACTAAATCTCTTTTCTCTCATAGAAAATGCAAATTCTGGGTGTTCTTCATCACGCTTTATCTGGCATTGTGCAAAAAATGATATCTCTAACATTGCTTCTTCCTCTTTCATTCTTCTAGTATCTTCCGATGGCACAACTATCATCATATATTCTGTTAAACTTGAATCTTTGCTCAAACCTTTACTTTTAACTCCTCTCTTGACAATTCCGGAGCTATCTCTCGTTCTTCACCCTCCCCCCCTCTTTCAACTCTTCAACTCTTCAACTCTTCAACTCTTCAACTCTTCAACTCTTCAACTCTTCAACTCTTCAACTCTTCAACTCATTTATGCTTACCATTGTAATTTCTTCTAAAGATAAGCTTGTCACTAATGATGGTATTCCTACCATGGTTCTTAAAGATTGTGCCTCTAAGATCGCTCCTTCCCATGTTAAAGTTTTTCGTCTATGTCTTTCCACTTAGACCTTCCCATCAAGTTGGAAACGTGACCTTATTAAACCTGTGCAGATAAAAGTGGACCAACCTTTCAACCCTCAAACTATCGTCCTATAGCTATCGCTATCGTTCTTTAACCTCCGTTCTTTCTAAAGTTATCGAGTCTATTCCCCAAGCGGAAAGATTTGAAAACCAATTAATTCTCCTAATTTAATCTCTGATCGAAACGTTGTGCTGGAAATCTTCTTTATCTTCTTCTTTGATTCCAAGTCCTCTCCTAATGGGTATTTGGGTGAATCTTTCGCTGTGACGCAAGATATATGTCGAAGGCATTTGAAAGGGTCTGGAACAAAGCTTTGATTTCTAAGTTTCGTCCTTTTGGTATCGATCGACCTATACCCACCGAAATGGTCGACTGGAAAATGGGTAGACAGGAAAAAGGGTCGACAATATTTAAAAAATAAATCTGTTTATTTAGAGTTCCTCTAATCGAATCCAACAAAACCTTACCTAACCTAACCCTAAACCTAACTAAACCTAACTTAACCTAACCTCTAACCTAAACCTTAACCTAACCTAAACCAAAACCTAAACTTAAACCTTAACCTAACCTTAACCTAACCTAACCTTAACCCAACCAACCAACCCCAAACACTACAAACAAACAGCCAAACAGTAAAGCATGAACTAAATGTGGGTAACAGACACGTGGAAACGCTCGAAAGTACACACCCGGAAAACACGTCCATTGGTGGCGGGGCTCGACCCTTTTTTCCTGTCTACCCATCCAGTCGACCACGGTGGGTATAGGTCGATCGATACCAAAAGGACGAAACTTAGAAATCAAAGCTTTGTTCCAGACCCTTTCAAATGCCTTCGACATATATCTTGCAGTCACAGCGAAAGATTTCACCCCAAATAACCCATTAGGACGAGGACGGGGAAGGGAAGAAGGAGATAAAGAAGATTTCTTCAGGACAATGTCGGATGAGAGGATGAAATGGTCGGAAAGTAATTGGTTTTCAACATCTTTCCGCTTGCGGAATAGACTCGATAACTTTAGGAAAAGAACGGAGTTAAAGAACGATAGCGATAGCTATAGGACGATAGTTTGAGGGTTGAAAGGTTGGTCCACTTTTATTCTGCCACAGGTTTAATTAAGTTCACGTTTTCCAACTTGATGGAAGGTCCTAAGTGGAAAGACATAGACGTAAAAACTAATCATGGGAAAGGAGCATCTTAGAGGCCACAATCTTTGAAGAACCATGGTAGGAAATACCATTTCATTTAGTGACAAGCCTATCTTTAGAAGAAATTACAATAGGATAACGCATAAATGAAGTGACGAGTGAAAGACGTTGAGAGCTGAAGAGATGAAGCAGATTGAAGAGTTGAAGAGCATATTGAAGCAGTTGAAGAGTTGAAACGGAGGGGGGGAGGTGAAGAACGAGAGAGAGCCCGGAATTGTCAAGAGAGGAGTTTTAAAAGTAAAGCGTTGAGCAAAGAGATTCAAGTTAACAGAATATATGATGATATGTTGTTGCCATCGGGAAGATACTAGAAGAATGAAAGAGAAGGGAAGCAATGTTAGAGTATATCATTTTTTAGCACAATGCCAGATAAAGCAACCGGTGTGATGAAAGAAACACCCAGAATTTGCATTTCTATGAGAGAAAAGACGATTAGTGTCATCTGGAGAATAAGATTTTGCACACCGGATTTCCAGGATATATAATTATATATATATATATATATATATATATATATATATATATATAACTATAAATATAATAATATACTATATATATACTATATATATATATATAGATTATATATATATATAATGGTAATATATATACAATATATATATATGTAGATATATTATATATATATATATATTATATATATAATATATATATATTATATATATAGTATATATATATT
>JABUQX010040010.1:47500-52500 GCA_015478945.1 Trachelipus rathkii | reverse complement strand
AATTCTTGATCTACATTCCTGATTAATACGTCTTACAAAAATGTCACTTTTTCTAATTTTGTTGATTAAATATAATCAATAGATTGGTCTCAGATCTGAGTTTTGATGCTTGCCAACTTGTACATATTATAAGATTATTCAGTGGTAACCTGATAATTGTAACTAATTGTTGAATTTCTAATCTTGATCTACATCCTAGAATAATAAATCTTCAATTATTTGCCATTTTTTATAAATTTCATTTTTAAACATAATCTTTAGATGGTTCTCACATCTAAATTTTGATGCCTGCCACTTTGTGGATTTAATATTTACACTAGGTACGGTCCTCGGATTTTTGACTAGTTGTTGAATTTGAATTCCCGATCTACATTCTTGATTAATTCGTCTTCAAAAAATGCCACGTTTCCAAATTTTGTTGATTAAATATAATTTATAGATTGTTCTCTGATGAGTTTTGAAGCTTGCCAACTAATGCATGTAATAATATGGTTCGCCTTTAAATTGCGAATGGTAACTAATTGTTGAATTTCTAATTTTGATCTACATTCCAGAATAATGCATCTATAAATATTTGCCATTTTCCTAATTTTCCTTTTCTAAACATAATATTTATATGGTTCTCAGATCTAAATTTTGATGCCTGCCACTTAGTGGATTTACTATTTAGATTAGCTGAAGTCCTCGGACTTGTAATTCGTTGTTGAACTTGAATTCTTGATCTACATTCCTGAATAATAAGTCTTTAAAGAATGCCACATTTTCTAATTTTGTTGAATAAATATAATCTTTAGATTCATCTTTGATCTGAGTTTTGAAGCTTGCCAACTAGTGCATGTAATAATATGATTAGCTTTTAACCTGCTAATTCTAACTAATTGTTGAATTCCAAATTTTGATCTTCATTTCCTAGTAAGGCATCTTCGAATATTTCCCATTTTTATAATTTTCTTTTTAAAAACATAATCTTTAGATGGTTCTCAGATCTAAATTTTAAAGCCTTCTACATATTTGATATAATATATAGATTAGGTAAGGTCCTCCAATTTGTGATTTATTGTGGAATTTCAATTCTTGATCTACGTTCCTTAAAAATAGATCTTACAAAAATGTCGCTTATTCAAATTTTGTTGATCAAATCTAATCGTTAGATTGTTCTCAGATCAGAGTTTTGAAGCTTGTCAAACTAGTGCATGTAATAATATTATTCAATGGTAAACTGATAATTGTAATTAACTGTTGAATTTCTAATCTTGATCTACATTCCAGAATAAGGCATCTTCAAATTTTTGAAATTTTTCTAATTTTCTTTTTCATAATTAATTTTTAGATGGTTCTCAGATCTATATTTTGATGCCTGTCACTTATTGTCTTTATTATTTAGATTAGGTGAAGTGTTTAAATTTGTGAGTAGTTGTCGTATTTTTATTCTGGATATACATTCCTGGATAATACGCTTTCCAAAATAGACACTTTTTCCAATTTGGTTGATTTAATACAATCTTTTAAACATCATTTTTAGATGGTTCTCAGATCAAAATTTTGATGCCTGCTTAGTGGATAATATAATTATGTGAGGTCCTCGAATTTATGAATTATTGTCGAAAATTTCATTCTTAGATTACATTCTGTTAATACGTCTTACAAAATGTCCTTTTTTAAATTTTGTTATCCAGTTCTAAATTGGACTATTCTTTTCTCCCGTACAATCAAATTGGTACCCTCTCTGTATTATTTTTACGAGCTCTACGGATTTGCTCACCATATACACAAATAAAAGAATGATGAAATATTTAAATTTTTTATAAACCTATTAAAATAATAATACAAAACAAAAAAAAAATAATAAAAAGAATTATAAAAAAAAAAAAAAAAAAAAAAAAAAAAAAAAAAAAAAAAAAAAAATATAATTCCTAAAACTTGAATTAAATAAGCATATAAGCAATTAAAATATAACAAATTAAACAAAATTAAACAGACACAATCAAAGAAGGAAAATCACTATTTGTCAGTCCCGTATCCTTCTGAGTTCATCAAGAAATATTACGAATACCTAGTTACTACCCATCAAATCACTACCTCTTAAAAAGTTTGAAACCCATAAATTTAGAAATGCCCAATACATGCACATATAAGTCCCGACGTCATGATTGTACAAAGTATATTATTAATATTAATATATATATTTATCTTAATATATATATTATAGATATATAATATATATTTATATATTTATATTAATTATATATATATATATATATATATTATTATAATATTATATAATATGGTTGAACGGTGGTTTAATAGACGTATAGTCAGCACATCCGATTTATTTTCGGACAAAAAACCTTCAGGGCATTACCATCATAGAGAGAAGTTTAAACCATTAATTAAATATCGACACTTGGAACTGTATTTTTGCATCGACAATACAAAGGAAACTATTGAAGTCCTATTGCATAGGAACGTGATAAATTATAAAAATGGCAGGATAAGTAAACATAGAGATGTAGCACAGAATTTTAATAATGAGATTAGATTTTACAATAAGATCGATAACAACTAAATTAAAACACAATCAGTCATCATGCTCATCTTTGTCAGTCCTCAAAAAGAGAAAGTCTTCGTTTATTGAGCTCACATGAAGGCGTGCTGGAAGCCGGCAGAAAGCTAGTGAGAACAAATTAATAGTTTGTTTATTCTGTTAATATATAATTGATGTGATAGTTTTATAGTTTGTTAACAGTAAGTTTAAAATTTTAGAAAGGTGTATTTATATAAGGAGTTTGTCGATATATAATTATAATTATATATATATATATATTATATATATATATTATATATATATATTATTTTATATATATATATATATATATATATATATATATTAATTATTATTTATATTTATATATATAATATATATATTATAACTTATATATATTATATTATAATATATGTATATTATATATTATATATTATATATATATATAATATATAATATATTATATTATATATATATATATATTATTATTATATATAGCATATAGTATATATATGGAAGTTCTATATTTGATCAAGTTCTATGTTCTGAAAAATTTCTAAGTTCAAAAAAATTATAAAGTTCATGAGTTTAGTTAGTTTTTTATAGAAAATTTCTTATTGGAAGCTCTGGATTATGCTGAGCTTGCACTAATAGAAATTTCTTAAAATTAACTTAACTTAACTTTTCTGAATTTAGATTTTTGACTTAGAATTTTTTCAAAGACATGAAATTTTCAAATAATTTATAATTATTATTAACCTATCTATTATCTATCTATCATATCCATATATATATTATATATTATATTTATATATTATAATATTATATATTAAATATTATATATATATATTATTATATACTATATATAATACTATATATATAAATATATATATGTATTAATAAATATATAATATTATATATAATATATTATACAATATTATTATTATATATAATATTTATATTGGATATAATAATTATAGATATATTATATTTCTTTTAAATTATTTTTCTATATATATATATTTAATTAGATTATATTATTGTAAAACTAAAAGATATAGTATATATATATATATATTATATATATTATTATATATATATTATATATTATACTATACTATATATCTATATATATATATATATAAATATATATATATATATATATTTATAATAATATTATATATATTATATATATATTTATATTATATATATATATTATATTATATATTTATAATATATATATATATATATATATTATATCCTATAATATATATATATTATATATAAATTATATATATATATATTATATATATATATATTACTTAATTTATATATATATATATTATACTATATATATATATATATTTAATATATATATATTATATATAATATATATATATATTATATATATTATTATATATTAATATAATATTATATATATATCTTTTTTATATTTATTTTTTATTAATTTATTATTTATTTTATTTTTTTTTATTTTTCGTAATATTGGAATCCCTAAAATATAGGTAATATTTTTCCAAAATTAAGGGAGTATTTTTCTTTTGATTAATGGAATGTTTATGGGGAAGCACTTAAGTTTATAACATCTATTAATATTTGTCCTTTATTACATGTGCTTAGAATATTACCGGCGTAAAGATAGCTATTTATGGGGTGTTGTTAATCGTTAAAACTAAGTTTTCTGACGGGGATGTATTAGCAGAAGCAAATGCATTAAGACAAGGGGTTGCTTTAGAGTATGGATGAATTTCAATAGTAGAAGTAGTATAAAGATTATATATAACCTCAGAGTCAATAAGAAGGTCGCGAAAGATTCAAATATCATCTGAGTTTAGAGGTGGAATGGAATTTTTAGTGTAAGAGGGAGTGCGTGGAAGAGGTATAGGAGAGTCGATAGAAAGATTATTTTGTGAGGAAAGTAAGTCGAAAGTTATATCTTTAACCTTATGAAAGGTCAAAGTAGAGTTATTTTGTGTGATTGAGGTGGTTGTAGGGTGATGGATGATGAAATTTTGTGTAAGGAATGTGAATGAGGAGCTTGAGTAAGTAAAGGGTATAAGGTTGGGATATTTTCAATGTCTATTATCAGCATAAAATTTTCGTTATTGATGGAGATTGGAGCGTTACTAAAGAGATTTGTGTCGAGGAGGAAATAAGATTGAAAAGAACAAAGTGAATCGTGGACAACCATAGAAGTGATTTGGAAATAAGATGTTGCAAGATGTATTTTTAAAGTGATGGTGCCAAGTTGCAGAAAACGGAACATGTAATAGATTTGAGTTGAATGTTTCACTTTTAAGGGTATATGTGTATTGAGTGTATTTTGAAGGTTACGAAAGAACGACAGTTTGTATAGAGAATCTTTAGATCCGGTGTCTAAGAGAAATAATTTATGTTGTAAATTGCAATTGTTAAAACTTATTGCAGGTTTTATGAA
>JABUQX010040010.1:35000-37500 GCA_015478945.1 Trachelipus rathkii | reverse complement strand
TTCCATATTTAATTAAATATTTACTAAGAGAGAAACTCATGAGTTCTGATTGTAACTTGTTTCAAATATAATAAAAATAATTTAATAATAAATTTAATAATTTAATAATAATAAAAGTTGTATTAATATGTAAATATATTTTAGAATCGAATATCTAATAAAATTTAATATTTGCTACAAATCTGAAAGAAATATTTCACATGATACGTACCGAAAATGCTCTACATGAAACCGAGCGTTTGGCGCTGCAGGCAAGGTAAGAGGAAGAGGCACTTTCCCTCATGAACAATCTGTCGCTGCGTCAGAAAGTTTCTTATTTTTATTCTGAAAAAATAGTGTAAGAACATTTTAATTGAGGGCAGTTTCATTTCTGTATGCCTTTAACATTTAACTTAGTGAAAGGAAAAAAAATAACATATAGTAAATTTGCAAAGTGCAGCATTTATTTATAACTACTTCTAAGTTACAATTTAAAAAATATAAAAAATCTTACTTCTTTTAGTAGGACATCTCCGAGTAGATGCCCAAATATATCTGTAAAAGAAAAAAAACCTGGGCGTTTGGGGGGGGAAGAGTTTTCCCCTTTTTTTTTTTTTCTGCGCCTTTGTTTTTTTTAATCCATATATCTAAAACGTATCTATAGAATGCATCAAGTTCCATTTCCAATTTGAGAAACTAATTTGGGAGGTCTTCATAAGATCTCCTCGTGAGTTTTACGTTGGGAAAGTTCTCCTTAGCATATAGCGTTGATATAAACCTAATATATGAAGAAAATTGTTAGAATCAAGGAAAGAAGCAGCGCCAGTTGAGCTGAAGGATTAATTTGCCTTTCAAACCCCATACTTATGATCAGCAACAATATGATTTAATTTACTGTCAATGATGATAATTTAATCTATCTAATCATCCCATTTTTTTATATTTAATTACTTAATTCTCAGAGCATGAGAATAAAGACCAAAAAGACCAAAATGACAGATGAATATCTTTAGGGGAATACTGTCAAAATATCATACGGAAAGATTAATTAAATAAGAGCACAAAGCTTTGGACAAGGGGCTTCTTAAGGACTAGAGATTAAAATTTCATTTGCACGACCTAGGCATAACACCTTCAGAATGGGTGAAAAATGAAAATAACCAAATATTTTTGACAAATTTTTCAACACCACACCACAGTACCCTAATATATATTGACTAACCATGATGAGCCAGAAAGCCCAGATATGTAAGTCGCGCAATCAAGAATGCCTGACTGGTGAAGTGCTTCGACGGCAGCGCTAAAACAAGTCATAGCTCGAAATCCTCCTCCAGATCCCAGAACCGCAATAACAGAACCTTTAACAGAGAAGGAAACAAGTATGAAATTTTTTGTCCATCTTACAAAGAAAATTATCATTTTATAATTTATTTATTTGCTAAAAAAATTAAACATCTTACCTCATTTTTATTTTTGGGACCTCGATCCCCCAGCATATTTTGCATACAATGCATCACGTTCAATCTTCGCTGCCTTAGAAACTCTTTTTCCTCTTCGCAAAGAGAAAGGGAAAACCTCAAGATTGGTTCCTTACTATAATAAAAATAATAATAATAATAATAATAATAATAATAATAATAATAATAATAATAATAATAATAATAATAATAATAATAATAATAATAATAATAATAATAATAATAATAATCATAATTAATAATAATAATAATAAACTGAAGTTCAAACACTTGTTTATTACTAATATTTAACTGTAGTTGTTACTACTGTTATTAATAATATCACACACTAATACCTTTTTCTGGGAGCTTCATTGTTTTTATGAAAACCTTTGAACCCCACATCATTTCGAGGGTAAAATGATGAGGGGGCACCGTCTTCCACTAGCGATTTCAAATCAATTAGATTGTTACGCCCAGAATTTCGTCTTGAAAGTGATTGGCATCCATTAAAGTAATATCTAAGATAGATAGATAAATAAATAAATAAATATTACTCATGGTTAAAGTTCCAACATTATAATAATTTACCCTAATTAATTTATCTTAAAATTTTTATTTATTTATTTAATAAATAAACAAATACATACATATAACTCGTATCTACAGTTCCAAAAATTTCTAATTTATTCAAATCTTAGAATTTATATTAATATAACCGAAACGCCAAAAAAAAAATGACGATCGGCTTTGTCTTTCCGAAAAGAAATAGCCCATAACACGTGGCAACCACGCGGTACTCACTAAGAGTATGTTTCTTTTTGGGATCGAGAAAGAAGTGAAAAGTTCGTTCCAAATTGGGTTTATGTTGTGTCGACGTGAGATCGTTCTTTTTCGTATGAATCGATGACCCTGGAACTTCAGTATTACGTACGGATCAGGTATATCAACTGCAATAATAATAATAATAATAATAATAATAATAATGATGCACCGAAATTAGCATCAGAAATCTCTCTCTCTCTCTCTCTTCTCTCTCTCTCTCTCTCTCTCTCTCTCTCTCT
>JABUQX010040010.1:0-27500 GCA_015478945.1 Trachelipus rathkii | reverse complement strand
TAATAAATTATTTCAACTTTTAAAATAACAATGTTTTTGCAGTAAAATTTTTATTTTATTTTAACTATTTATGTGATTTATTTCTGACAATCTTTGGCACCGCGTTTGGCAACATGGCAACACATTATATAACACTGCATATAAAACAAGTACTGCACCTTAGTATAGAAAAACAACTTAGGATAAAAATACATTTCAAAAGCCGATTTTTTTGGGGAGGTCATGAATAAATAATCCAGACATCAATTTTAATTTTACCAACCCCCCACAACGACCATACTCCACCCACCAAAGCCTGTAATACCCCTCAAGCTATTAAACTTGACCTCTCTCTGCTTTTCAGAAATACTACGTCTCACATTTTCAAGTATCAAGTATCCAAAGTTGATAAATTTATACCCCATTATTAAAAACATGTCTGAGGAGTCGGTAAATTCTTTTGCCGGCACCGCACCGGCACCGGCTCCGGCTCCATCAAATTAAAATACACGGCTCAATCTCATTTTAACATAACACCGCTTCGGCTCAATCATATTAATTAAAATTGTACGGTTCAAAGGAAAAAAAATTATGCTCTGACTCGACCAAGAAAATTTCAATGCTCCGATTGCGGCTCCGGCTCCAGCTCCAGCACCGCAATTCTGATTAAAAAGCACAGAAGACTACTCTTTCCCGAAGAATAATGAGTGATAATAATAATTATGCAAAAAATATAAAATAATCAATTTGCGAATAAGAATAGGAAACAAAATACAAATTTATGATATTGCAAAAACTTCATGGGAAGTCTCAATGGCATCTCAGTTAAAGCAATTCTTCAGAACTTGAGACTGGGAAAGATTCAGTCTTGGATGGGGGAGGGAGGGAGGGAAAAAAGAGTTAAGAGAGAGAGAGAAGAGAGGAAAGAGAGAGAGAGAGAGAGAGAGAGAGAGAGAGAGAGAGAGAGAGAGAGAGAGAGAGAGAGAGCAGAGACGAGAGAGAGAGAAGACGCAGAGAGATATATAGAAACTCCATGTATTTTTATTCATGAAAAATCTCTCTCTCTCTCTCTCTCTCTCTCTCTCTCTCTCTCTCTCTCTCTCTCTCTCCTTCTCTCTCTCTCTCCTCTCTCTCTCTCTCCTCTCCTCTCATCTCTCTCTACTCTCTCTCTCTTCTTCTCTCTCTCTCATTTCTATATATATTATATTATATATATATTATATTAATATTATATATATTATATATCATAATATATAATAATATATATATAATTTATATATATAATATATATATATTATATATATATAATTATATTATATATATATATATATATATACTATTAATATCATATATATATCACTTATAGTATATATATATATATTATACTTATATATTATATATATATAGTAAAAAAATTAAAATTACAATTGAAACAAATGGACGCTAACCAAAAGGTTTTGTTGCTCCTCAAATTTAAAACTAAATACCATTTTTTATATCTCTGAAATACGAAATATAAATAAACAAAAGTGGGCGGGGTTTCATACACGAATGTAGGCGTGGCTTATGTGTTCTGGCCTTAATGCCACGCCCACCGGCGCATCACTTATCGGACTACAATCACTTCCTCCCCCGTAATTGAATGTTCGGATTAGGGTTGGCCAACTCACCGGGTACGGTGCTGTGCGGTGCGGTGCTTAGCCGCCAACCCTAGTACAGACTATTCGCGATAAAAAATATCCGTAAAATATGGATGTGAGGCACATGCGTCCGCAATCGCATCTGCGGGTATCTTATATCGGACATTTGGTAAACAACATATTACATCCGAGGATCAGAATAATAATAATAATAATAATAATAATAATAATAATAATAATAATAATAATAATAATAATAAGAAGAAGAAGAAGAAGAAGAAGAAGAAGAAGAAGAAGAAGAAGAAGAAGAAGAAGAGAAGAAGAAGAAGAAGAAGAAGAAGAAGAAGAAGAAGAAGAAGAAGAAAATTATTATTATTATTATTATTATTGGATTATTATTATTATTATTATTATTATTATATTATTCAATTATTATTATTATTATTATTATTATTATTATTATTATTATTATTATTATTATTATTATTATTATTATTATTATTATTATTATTATTATTATTATTATTATTAAGCAGGAACACCTTATGGTAAATATTTACTGTGAAATGTTCCAACAAAAATAAATAGTAAGATTTACCGACGCCAGACATTAATATATATATATATATATATATATATATATATATAATATAGTATATATATATATTATATATAATATATATATTACTTATATATTATATTATATATATATATATAATATATATATATATATATATATAATATAGCTATATATATAATATTATATATATATATATTATATATATATACTATATATATATATATATCAGGGGCGTGAAGTCGTGGTCATGTAAGACGTATAAAGAACATGTCTGAATGGTTAGAGAGAGATGAATTGTGCTTAATTTATGAATTGTATGTTAAATACCTTAAAAAAATGTCTTTACTTCCTTATTGATAATAAAAATTTAAAAGGAAAAATGACATTAATGTTTCATAATTTGAGTGTGACAAATCTAGTATCCCAAGGTTCTGTGGTCAGTGTGGTACCATTACTTCAGGTGAACCCAACAACTTTGTAGATGTTCTATTTAATTAAATACAGTTTATACTTGTGCACATTTAATTTGCGTAGATTTGATGTTGGAACCATTTAGGATATTGTCAGACACTCAATCGAAAATGAGTGTTGAAAGATTTTTTTAAGGAAAGTTTTCTTATCAGGAAAAGAAAGCTGTTGTTCGATTTTTGAACGAGCAAAAAAAAGGCAGTTTATGAAGAATTTCTCGGGTTTGGGAAAGTTGACTGCGATATAAACTAAAACTAGAGCCATTATAATAGTTAATATTTTACAGAATGAAGATTTTAATATATATAAACGTGTTGGACAGAAATATGATGGTTGTTCAACTGTGGCAAGGAAAGATGTTGGCGTTCAATTAATTTTGCGAGAGAAGTATGTGAAAACTCTGTTCTTAAGTTGTGTAAGTCACAAACTGAACCATGTAGAGAACGATTTGAAATCTGTCGCAGAAATACGTAACAAATTAATACCCACATTTAAGTATGCATTCAACTTTCTTTCACGAAACTGTTCTTCGAAGAAAGTACGTCCCAAAATCCCAGTACTCTGTGATAAACGTTGGTCTCAAAAATATGGAAATATTGTTGGCATATTCAAAGAAAATTTAGCTTGCATTGTGCAAACTGCACGGGCTGCAAAGGTTATCAGAAGACGGTAACAATACAACGATAAAAGTTGCCTTACAGCTACACTCTGCGGCTACTAAAGTCTCGATTAATTATATCTGTGTTAGTATTATAGCTAAGTATTCCGCATTAATGGAATCTGTGGCAAATGCATCTCAGCAAAAAAACATAGATATATGTAAAAGTGTTTGAATCACACAAGAAGAAAAATCGTGAAAGGTCATTATCGTGATAGTGTGAACGCCGTAAGCTAAGATTAATTAGGTGTTGCCAACATAACTGATGAGTGTATTTTAGCAGGTTTACAGCTCCCAAGAATCGTACAACGAAAACAGCACTAAACCCCTTTTATAATGAACATGACGTTAGAAGATCTAAGAAATAAAAACAGTTTTTGTGATTATTACAATTTAACAAAATGAATCAGAGCTATGAATGGATAAGAAAAAAAAATGAAACAAATGGAACAAGCAGAGGGGTAATAGACACTTTAGAGTTTCTACCCAGCTACGAAACATGCTCTGGGCATTTCTCTGACTCAACCGTGCCCAACGGGCACCATTAAAAGATCATTTAGTACATTGCCAAGAGTAAAAACATGACTGAGATCAACCATGTCAAAAACCTGTTTTAGTGGACAATGCATTCTGTTTCTACAAAGAAAAATAATGCTGAAGAAAAGGCAGAAACTGCAAGAAGAATATTACAAAGATATATATATATATATATATATATTATATATAATATATATATATATATATATATATATATATATATATATATATATATATATATATATATATATATATATATATAATATATATATATATATATATATTTAAAAATATATATAATATATAGTAATATATATATATCTATATATATATATAATATATATATACAATATATATATAATATATATATATACAAAAATAATAAAAATATATATATATATATATATAAATTATATATATAATATATATATATATATATATATATATTACTAATAGAATTTGTAAATTTATTTGAAATCAAACTTCCGCTCCAATATCGTGATTGTAATTGTGACTCCTCCCACCATGATTATACAGTCACAGGTTTGTCCGGGGTTATGACTGTATCCTAGGATCGGTGTAAGAATATATTATTATTCCTACTAAATATTTCCCTCTTTAAATTTCACGGTTTGATGTCACATATTTTTTTTAAGTTTCAAATTAGAGATAAAGTGTGTCGGACTTAAGAGAGAGAGAAAAAAAACTCTTTTGCTAATTTCTTTTAGAACAGATTTGTTGCAGGGTTATAACTCGGCAAAGGAAGATCTCTTTCAACAAAGGAAGATCTCTTTCAACAAACGAAGATCTCTTATAACAAAGGAAAGCATGGTTACAAACTCTCTTAATGCAGATAAAAATTTATCATATTTTAAACAATTAATAAATATTTCTCTAAATCTGCCTTTCTCCATCTTATCACCAAAGAGGATTAACAGTTAACTTTCCTAATATCTTGTTTAATTTTCCCCATTTAATTCTTTCGGACATTCTGGCAACTTCTAACAACTCCTCTTTTTATATGTTCTATGTCTTTACAATAGATTACACTTAATTCAGCGCACATATAACTATTAACTATGAATGTTATGAAAGCAGGCGACCCTCAAAGACAATTTTCTGCGCGCTTATAAGGAATGATCTCCGAATTTGGTGCAAGTAACCGGTTTTATTTCAAATTATCTCTCAATGCAAAATCACAGGAACACCTATTTAATACTGTCTCTACTCATGCACATCTCCTCTAACCTGCGCATACAACAATATTAAATCGACACAATGTAGAAAGAAGTGAGAAGATTCTCTTAATTATCTTTCTTACTCAGAATTCTTATTATTTTACTGTAACCATTCTCTTAAAGTTGTATGATAACAAGGTTACTTAAAAAGGGGGTTGATGGATAATACAAATACCACGCGGGGGACATGGAGCTCCTCATTCGAACCAAATTCCCTCCATTCTTAATTAACAATTATTATTTTTTCATATTATACTTTTATTCTTCTTAAATTTGACCAAATGGCATGCCAAGGCTTTTCACAGATACAATACCACACTTATCCATCTATCTATATTTATTATTTTCATCACTATTGATAGATGACTACATCTATTTCCTTAGACCCCGAAGGTAACCAAACTGAAATCTATTAACGCTTTCCCTGTAATCTATCCCACGTCAATGCACCTCGGGATATTATATATTTATGACCACTTTACAGCTATTTTTCAATTATCATGTTTATTTATGCGATAGTTGTATCTTTATGTACATAAGGTATGTCTAACTACATCCACCTTTTGCACTTTCACTATGCTAGATTGTTCCTTTCATAATATGTTGGTAATAAAAACCTTTGGGTCAGAAAAACCTCAATTAGTTATATACATATAATGATGTGAGGAAGAGCATGTTTTCACAAAAGGTTCATAAAATATCTTGAGCTAAGGATCTTTAGGATTTACTTCCTTTTATTGGAATAAGGGAGTTGTATAAATCACACAGTTGTGACAAGATGCGGGATGTCTAACTCTTTCCGATCCACCTTAATGTTATTATTAAGCATTCTGTAGGGGTGCTCTGCTTAATGATCTCCTCAGCCTCTTTTTTTAGCCCATCAATCGTTCTGGACCCTTGCTCCACTCAGGTTCTTCCAATTATTAGTCTTCTTGATTACATCTTTTACTTCTTTAATACTAATTTTCTGAAAGTTCATATTTCTAATAGATGTTATTTCTGGGTATATTTAATTATTTCCTCAATCTCATATCCCGTTATCTCAAAATGGATCTCACTCAGTCCCTCCACTACCTATAATATTTATCCAAAAATCCATAACGACCATCACATTCACTAGTTTTGAGGTGCCATAACAAGCAAAACATTGATTCAGGCATATTCGTAATTCATCTAATAAAAAGCATTTTTAGAAGACTGATATGTTGAAACAACCTACAGAAGAATTTCTTATCTACTGGATAGATATGTGTGCTAAGTGTTGTTTAATCTCTTTCCTTTTGCTGTTTAAGATAATTTTCTTCTTACTAAGCGTGCTGTTAATTAATAACATCCGATTCTAAATACCTTCTCTATATTAACTAAATTATTGCTTTACATCTTTGTTGCTTACAAATTAACCTAGTAGTTTCTACCTTTTCGGTAACATTGGCTGAGCATTCCAAATTTTCTTATTCGAGCAAGAGATATTTTATTTTAATATCGTAAGTCTAATCTATACCATGGTGGCATGTCATATTAACTTACCTTCCACTATATTTGATTTATTTATATCACTTAAATCTTTACAAGTAATACAACACTTCCTTGTTAGTCTTTTGAAAAGGGGAAAAAGACTCTTGATGTAGCTAATAGAGTCTGTTATCAGCTCGTCAGACTAAATATCATGGATGGATAAATCGGGAAGGAGCGGGTGGCAGTATCTATTTTTGCACTTTGCAGTAACTTTGTTCAATGCTAATATAACCAGTTTTTAAATCTTTCTTATCTTGTTCTTGCTTTCAATCAACCAAACACTGACCCCCACTATCTCCATCACTATACACGTATAGTTATAGCATATTTTGAATATCAAAACAAATTGATATCAATAACAATTTGATTTGGTTTAATAAATACCAGAAACACCGGATTAAAAAATTGCGAATCGGATTCCTTAATCCAAAGTGTAGAGAAATGAGCAGTGCAAAGTGAACAGGAGAATATTCAGAAATGAAACTCGTACAAAAATATTTAAAACTAACAAGAATTTGAAAGTTCATTTTTGTTGATATTATTATCTGTTGACTGTTCCGCTTCTACCAATGGTGAGGTACCATGTTCAATGTCTATTTCTAATTCTTCCTCACTCGTTGATTGTAATCGAGTGTGATCCATTTCTCTTCTATTGAGTATGATTTGTTCATCATCCAATTGCATTTTTTTTTTCATTCTTAATTTGTTTTTATTTCCTATGATCTCTTTAATCTTATTTCGTTTTATTTTTCCTTCTCTTTGAAAAAAACTACCTTTATACTCCTGTATTCTTGTTCATATTTACTGTTTCATCTTCACTCGTGTTTGCATCTTATTGGGAGTCTCAATTATCCTCTCTTTCCATTGGTGCACTCTCATAAAGCCACTCACCCTGATGAAGCATCCACTTATTACCTGAATAAGCCTTTTTAGTTTTTATATATAGAAGAGGAAATATGGCAACTTATTTTATGTTCTTGAAGAGGAAATTCTGAGCAATTCATTTGTTAAAAAGAAAATATGTTTTATAAGTTTAAAACTCTAATTGGTAATATTTTCTTAATATCCTCCGACTAACATTTGACGCAAGTGTCCGCTTTCATCTTCTATACACATCACCTCAACTTATCACTTTCTTTAATATATATAGAACAGTATACAAATGTTTCTGTTTCATCACCCTTAAGCACATTTCTCTCCCAACCCTCTCTCTTGACCTTTTTTCTTCACACATCCTAATATTCCATAAAAATCATTTTTTGCACTTATTTCTGCATTTTCAACCACGTACTTCTTTCCAGAATTCACTTTTTGCTTTCTTAAGTGGAATGAATTCGCCCAACTTAGTAGCTTTCAAAAGGTACTCGTTTGCCTTCAATAGTTCCAGCTCCATTCTCTAACACTGAATTTCAATTTCTGATCTCCTTCTTCATTTCATGTTCTAAAATTCTTCAACTTCCTTTTCAATAATTTACATTTCAGCTTTTGTTATTTGGGTCTTAACCTAGCCTTTACATTTGTTTGCTATGCTGTTAAAATCTAGTGTCCGGAGAAATTTCTTCTCAATATATTGTTCACCTAATCTAATCTTAGAGCCGGTTTTTTTTCGCTTCAAATAACAATTTCTCAAGCGAATTACTCAAAATAAAGAAATGCAATCTTGGGAAATATTCTTGTAGTCCTGAAAGAGTAAAAGGAGAACAACCAATAAATATATCAATGATATATTTTCCTCCACATGACCAGATCCGTTTTTTTCATAGAGCTCCCTTTTACTTAACGGAGTATAGTAATTAGCCGAGATTCTGGTGAGTTACATTCCCAGTTACAAAGAGGCCACCCCACCCTCAGGCGAGACCAAAAACAGCGACGAGGGGACTAATGACTAGGAGGTCAGAAAGTCCTGCCATGAGGATATGGCCCTTTCATCGGACACTCTTGCTAGTCCTTCCTTTTTGTGTATTGGAGAGAATCGCTGTTGAAATGCGGCACCGAAGGCCCGTCCCCGATCAAATATCACTCCATGATGAAGATAGAGAACAAGGAGGGCCGGACAACTTTTCGGGGTCTCCGAATCGTCCCCGGCAAACTATTTTCATCTTGTTTCATCTTCATGGTTATATCCAGTTTTTTGTAACCTTGTTCGCAAATCCACAAAACCTGACACCCCCGACACCGACATCGATCTTCCTTCCCCACCAACAACTCCTCTGGTCATCACCGAATCCAGCACGCCTCACTCCTCCACCGCCCCAATCCCCTTGCCGCCGCGAGCAACTCCCCCACCAGCGCGCGCAGGTACTTACTCCCGAGCGGGTGTGTCGTCATCGTATCGTGTGTCCGCAACTGCTCTACTTCTTCTTCTTACCTTATTAAAAGTTTGTCTCTTACCCGCTTTTTCCAAATGTAACTTTCATTTGATTGCTTGAACTTACTTTGAGAAATTTATCCTTTTGTTTTTTTATTCACTTTTACATATCTGTTGAACTCAGAGGGATTAATTTGTATTGTTAAATATAAGGTTAAACAAATAATGATAGTATAAACTTGTTCCTATGGACAGCACTAGAATAAACCTTCTCATTAAATAATTACCCTTTCTATCAGATTTAAAATGAGACCTTTAAATAGGTTTATATAGCCGGATGATGCGAGGTTTGAAAGAATTTAATTTAATATTGGCCGAAAGCGTTTCTTCGTTCTGCAGCGTAAAACTCACTGTAATAAAATATAATATAATTATATTATATTATATATATATATATTTATATATTATTATCTATTTATTATATATTATATTATATATATATATTATATATATTATTATTATATTATATATATATAGTTATATTATATTATTATTATATTATATATTATTTAAAATATATTATTTAAATGTTTTATAAAAATTTGTATTTTTGCATTTATACTACTTGGTAATTGAAACGTTGAAACTGAACAGTCCGTTTTGAAGATGAAGAAGAGCGATTTGGAGGAAGTTTTGAAGGAGTTTAATTGTACAAATCATTCCTAATATTGTCTAATAATCAATCATACAACTCTCGACTCCACAGGAAAGAGAAATTCGAAGAATAATCTAACTAATTCAGCACAGTAATAAAATAAATAAAACATGAAAAGAGCGGCTCGGGAGTTCGAAAAAAGGATGGAGGGCGAATGTAATGTTTGTAGGGTTTGCAAGGTGGAGGCAGTAATATCTCTGAGAAATATATGCCTACAGCTAGCAAAAATTTCTCTCTCGAGGTAAATCGTAAAATGAAAACCGCAAAAGGTTACAGGAGACAGAAGGAGATAGGTCATGATGAATATAATATTAATTAGAATTCATAACCATAGTTACAGGGGGAACCGTAAAAGAAGAAAAAGAACAGAGAAGAGAAATCCAACAAAAACTGACGAGAGAGCTGCTAATAAAAATTAAATTTTGGACAGCATTTTATTAAGTGGGTGGTGTCATATAATCACATCGATAAGATAATTAAAAGATAGGATTCCCTTATCCTTAGAAAACACCATAAAGACCCTCAAACAAATTTAAATTAATAAATAATTGGATAAAAAATATAAATATGCAATAGTCTAAACTTCCTAATCAGCCACTATATATTAAACAAGCGTTCGATTAGCTGCTACAATTAAAGTATTAAGTGAAAAAATTATTCTTTCTTCAACGCTCACTAATAAAAAATATGAAAAATGCTAGGAAAATAAAAAAAGATATATATTATTTATATATTTTTATATTATATATTATATAATTTAATAAAATAATTATTTTATATATATATTATATTATTTATATTTATATTATAATATAAATATAATATATATATAAAATATATATTATAATTATATTTTATACTATAATAAATATAATTAATAATAAATATTTATATATATTATATTATATATTATAGAAAATTTTTTATATATTATAAATAAATAAATAATATAAATAATTATATAATAAATAGACTTATATTATTTATATAATAATAAAATATATATATATTTATATTATATAAATATTAAAATTTTAATATAGATTATATTTAAATATTTATATATATTAATTTTAAATATTTATTATTAAATATATATTATATAATAATAAAAATTTTTTATATATCAAATAATAAAATAATAATATATATATATTATTATTATAATAATAATATTATTATTATAATTAAAAACAATAAATATAATAAATATAAAAATATATTATTAAAATAATATTATATTCATTATTATATTAAATAATAATAAACGTATGTATATTTGTAAAATAATTTTACATGGATTATCATAATTAAATAAAATCTTTATATTTTATTATTTATATTTTCGTATTATTATATATCTATATTATTATATTTATATATTTTTATATTATTTATATATTAGTATTTTTATATTTATAATAAAAATAAAATAATATAAATTTAATTATATATATATAAAATATTATTTATAATTCTATATATTATTATTTTATAAAATATTATATTAAATAAATAACTATATAATAATAATAAATATAATATCATAAATAATATATAACTAAATACTTATAATATAATATAAATTTAAAAATAGTAATGAAAAATATCATAAAAATAATAAAAGTTTTAAGTAAAATATTCATGAAACTTTTGTGTTCGTTTTAAATAATAAATATAAATAATAAATAATAATATTCTTATATATAATATAATATAATGATATAATATATTATATTATTATAATAATAAATATAATAATAATAATATTATAATAGTGGATATACAAATAATTGTTTCTTAGTTATTACTGAAAAAAAAATAATATATTCATATTAAATAATATATTATATATATAATATCATGATAAATAAATAAATTTACTTAATTTATATATAAATTATTATATATAATATTAAATATTATTTACTATAATAAATATATATAAATAAAATAATATATATAAATATTAATATATAAAATTAATATATATTATTATAATATATAATATATATAATATATATATATATATATATAACCTAATATATTTTATATTATATATATATATAATAATATATATTATTTATAATATATAAATACATATATTATATATTATATATATTAATATATATATATATATTATATATATATATATATATATATATTATATAAAATACAATTTTTTTATATATTATATTATTACTATATTTATATATTATTATATATATATAATATATAGCATGATATATATATTAATATAAATATATATATAAATATTATATATATATACTATATATATATATTATTATATATAATTAATAATATTAATTATTTATATATTATATATATATATATTAAATTAAATATATATATTATAATTATATATTTATTATTTTATTAATTATATTTTAATTATCATAATAGTATTAATATAATATATATATATATTTATTATTATATATTATATATTATATATTATTCTTATTATTATCATATATGTTGGCTATGTCCATTTATCATAGCTATACCAATCAAAGTCTATAAAAGAAATATTTTTATATTATAACTTACAGTTAAGCTCAGAAACAATTAATGTACAAGACGATAGCATGTTGACAGAAAGCTATGTTTTTTTTTAAAAATCAATTCAATAATGTAAAGAATAAAAATTAATAAAATATATAAAAAAATAAATTACGTTACTCTCAGTTTAAATAACGAAAATTATAAAGTAATGTATCTAAAACAAAAATTTCCGAGACTTAGTTACACTAAAATTAAAGAGCATTTTAATTTCTAAATTTTTACAAAGTGTTCAATTCTCATTTTCTGAAATAGCTTAAATTGAGATGTTATTTTTTTTTTTTTTTTAAATGAAAACATTTAAAAAAATTATTTGGGTAATTGTTAGCAATACACAGAATGATGATATAAAAAGGAATGTGAGAAAGGCAAAACAGTATACATATATATATATAATAATATATAAAAATATAAATATAAATCTTATTATATATAATTTAATTATTAATTAATAAAATAATAAGAAAAATATTATATTTCGATAAATAAATATTTTTGCAATGCCTTAAAACTATTTATAATATACAATTTGGCACAATTATTTTTCATATAAGAAACTGAATATACTATTTTATAAAATAAATTATTATTATTATATTATATATTATATATATATCTATTATAGTAATTTTTTTTATTTTTATATTTACAACATAAATGTATTTTATATTAGCTAAACATTATATGTAATAATATATATATATAATATATAATAATAATAATAATTTATAAATAATCTAAAATAATAAATTATAATAATTAAATAATATAAATAATAATATATATAATAATATAATAATATATATTTTTATTTGTACAACATAAATATATTTTTATTAGCAATACATATAATGATAAACATTAATTTTCCTTTTCTATTTATAATATAATATATTAATTAATATATACATAATAATTTTTTAATATTTAGCCTTGTAAAATTAATTAATTAATTATATAGAATCAATAAATATATTTTATTGATATTGAATCTTATAATAATAAATTATTATTATATATTTATATAAATATATAATAATAATAATAATAATAAAATATATATAATAAAAATATATAATATATAAGAATTGATATTATTTATTATTTTTTTGTTATGTTATATAATATTGATATTTATTATATAATATATATATATATAAATATATATTATTATTATTCTAATTTATATATTAATATATTAAATTAAGTAATATTAATAATTATATAATTATTGTTATGAATAAATATTATTATTATTATTAATAATATACTATTAATATAATATATTATATAAATATAACGGTTAATTTATAATATTATAAGGCTAATATTATTATATAATCTTATATATATTAAATTATTATAATATTTAATATTAATGAATTATTTATATATATTAAATATTTATTATATTATATATTTATTAATTAATTATTATTTTATAAATTATATATTTATTATTATTATTTATTATTATTATTATTATTATTATTATTTTTTTTATTTAATATAAATATTGTTTTATTATTATTAATGATTTAAGTAAATTATTATTATTTAATTTTAATTATTAAAATATTATTATTTTATTATTATTTTAATTATTATTAATATTAATATTTATTATTATTATATATAATATATAATCATATTAATTAAATAATATAATAAAATACTTTAATTACTTTAATTATTAAAAATTATAAAACATATTAATGTTATTTTTATTTATAACTTATTGTCTTCTTATTATGTATTAATATATATACTATAATTTATTCTTTTTATTTATCTTACTAATATATCAAATAAAAATAAAATAAATGTGTAATCATCACAATATATTATGTACTTGGAAATAATATATTAATACATAAAAATTATTTAAAAAAGGAATTAATATATAATATTATTAATAAAATTAATTAGAACTATAATCCAAAATAACTTATTAAACATTTAAAATAATAATAATAAAATACACAAAAAACCAAGATTTATGCCAATTATAATAAATAATTTATAAATTTAAACTCGAGAATATAAACTCTTTATGTAAATATATAAATAAAATAAAAAATAACTAAAATAATATTATTTTAATTTTTATTATAATTTATATACTAAATATTCAATTATATTACACATAAAAATTATTTAATTATTAATAATTATATAAATATATTATTAAAAAATTATTAATATTTATTATTTAATTTTAATTATAAATTAAGTAATAAATAAATTAAAAAATTTAATTAATAAATATATAATAAATTAATTTAATATGTAATTTTATTATAATAATTTTAAATGATATTATTTTCTTTATTATTTTAATATATATAAAAATTTAAACTACAATTACTGATTTCCATAAGAATTTTAATCAAATGTAACAAATATATATTCAATAATATATTTTATTTAAAATAATATAAATATTTATATAAATATCTTTTAAAAATTTAGATATAACAATAATTATTATTACACTTATCAAACAAAAAAAGTTCTCTCTAAAGCTGTATGAGGTATCATAGATAAGATATTTGAAAATACACCACTATATAAATTTTTTATTTAATTAATTATTAATAAATTATAAAATTTTAATTATGATTTTATTTAATAAGTCTGTATATTTAATTTATAATTGTTATCTCAATGTGTCTGATTTTTGTATCTTATTATATAAATAATATAAATAATGAAAATAATTAAATATAATTACCATTAATTAATAATGATCTAATAAAAATATTACCTATGTTAATAAATATTATTTAATTGTATATTATATATAATATAACTAAATTTTTTATTATTTTTATGTTAATTATAATTTAAAATATAAGATAAATATAATTTAATTATAAATTAATTAAAATTTCTATATATTTATTAATATCTTTTATATTATTAATATACTTAATATAATTAAATAATTTAATACTTTATATTTATATATAATAAATTTAAACATTCACCACTCTCCTTTATTGAGTATAGTGAATATTAATAATATATTATCATTATATAAACATATATATTAAATTTAAATTAAATTATATCTACACTTATTTAATATAATAAAAATAAAAACTATATATATAATAAAATTTATACATTATCTTAACCAACCTTATTAAATAATTAATATATAAAAATTAAAATATTTATATATAAATAATCTATTATTATATAAATATATTTATAAAACAAATTATGAAATTTCAATAAGGGAGACTATATAAAATTTTATAATAAATTAAAAATTAATAATATCTATTTGAATTATAATGAAAATATGATATTATTTATTTTTATTGATTTATAAAGGTATATATATAAAATTTTAATCCTATTTTATTTATTAAATTATTAATTTAACATGTTAAGATATTATGGTATATGTGAATTTGAAGTAGTGAAATCAGACAATAGAATTTTAATAATTTATCAATTATAATTATAATATTATATATATAAATTCTATATATTATATAACACATAATAATATTATTCATAATATTTATATTAACATTTAATATATAATTTAATAATTTCTTTTCATCTACATAGTGCACAGATTGTCATGGAGAACCTGGTAACAACTCTATTCATTTATTTGTCTAGAGCCCCAATAGTGTGTAGTAGCGTTCATCCAAGTTCTCAAAGGTGTGTTTTGAATTCTGTGGTAATTTGAAACTTTGGTATTTTTACTTTATGGTGAATCGGTCGCATCTATTAGTGTATTGCTTCATGTTTCAATTCTATCCAAACTCAAATCTACATTGTAGAGGTCGCAATGACCGGAATCGATACACTATCTATCAAAGCCGTACCAAATGCAAGTGTACGGGTTACTCATTATATCAATAACTATAACATAACTAATTATAATTATCAATAATAATATTCTATATAAATACTAATATATATTAATATATATATACTATATTATAAATAATATATAATTATATATACTATATTAATTTATAATAATATACTTATATATATTATTTTCACACCTTCACAAATATATTAATAAATATATAAAATATTTAATATTATATATATATAATAAATAGTATAATTAATTATATTATATAAATAAATAATATATATAATAAATAATATTATATTATATTATGAATATATATATTTAAAATCATATAAATATAAAAAATATAATATTATATTTATATATATTTATACTTTTTTATTAAATATATAATAATAAATATATTAATACTTTATTATATAAATAATAATTTATTATTATTATATTAATAATATATTCATTTTTATATATAATTTATATATATGATTTAATGTAGATATCTTATTTATATATATACTATTAATTATATATATATCCATTAACATAAAATAATATATTGTATATTTATATATTTTATTATAATAACAAAAATATAATATATAATATTAATAATATTATTATTATATAAATATTATATCTATTCTTATATAATAATAAATAAAATATATAAATATATATTACTATATATATTACATATAATATATATAAATATATAACATATTGTTTTGATTATATTATAGAAATAATAAAATATAAAATAATAATAAATATTATATTAATAATTATATACATGTCAATATTACAATACAAATAATATATAAAATTCTTAATAAATTATTATATATCATATATAAAAAATAATTTTTTATTTTATATTTATTATTTTGTTTATTTACTATATATATTATTATTTATATTAAAATAATAAGAATATATGTAATGAATAGAATGATAATATTATTATTATATATTATTATATTATATAAAAAAGACGTATATATAATCTATATATCACTATATACTATAATAATTATTTATTAATCATATTATTATAAATTATTTATATATATTATTACTTAAATATTTATAAATAAAACAATATAATAATTATTTGTACTATTAATTATAATTAAATAATATATAATCTTAATATATATATATTTTATATTAAAAATATATATTATATTTATTATTATAACTATATTATAAATATAATAATTTATATACTTATTCTTTTCATATTATTAATATAATTAATTAATTAATTAATTATTAGTATTAATATCATTAATTAAATTTATTAATATATATTAAATATAAATATTAATAATAATAATAATCTATAATAATCATATAGTATTATTTATAATTTTACAATTCGAATTATATTTCATATATCTATATATATATTTATGAATAATTAAACGAAATTAACAAATATCATATAATATCTTTAATTAAAATTTTTTATTTATAAATTATTAAAATATAAGTAATATATTTTTATTATAGTATTATAAATATATAAAAAATAAGTAATATATAATATATATAAATAAAAACCCCTTTAGTTATTATAATTATATATATATGTATATATTTATATATGGCAATTTACTAGATACTCAACATTGCTTCTTTCATACAATGTTTTAACATATTAATTTCAAGAATAAGCCAAAGTTCTATTTTGCACGATAAATTTAAGAAGTAATACAAAATATAGGTCCCTAAAATATAATATGTCTATACATTTTAATATGATATCACTTAACCACTGCTCAAGCGCAACAAGTTTAAAAAAAATGATTTTCAATGTCTTTACGAGTATTTATTTTTTTTTCGAAATTTTCATTTTCATTATAATAGTCAATAAAGCTAGGATTTCTGACAAACTCCTACTTGGCCTAATACACTTCATGCTTCAATTAGGTCAACTGTATTTACACCTATAAACTATTAGGGTGTATTAATATAATTCTGTGATTATAAAATTGACACATCCCATTATTTTTCGTTTTTCTGTGGACGCTAAATTTTGAATGTTGTGGCGCTAATTTTCCAAAATTGTTTCGTATTGCAAATTTGAAATTTGTAGTTAAGGAACAACAAGCGGTTGTTCTTCATTTTGCAACCACTAGTTGTAGACATGAAACGCTGGCGCACCAAATATTTTCACACACATCTTTTCCCCAGCCATGGTAAAGGGGATGGTTGCAAGTGTTCTGCAAATTCATATTTGGTTTGTACCACCTTGAATAACTGGGCTATTACAACTAAACGCAAAAATTTGATGACGTTTTTATTTTCATTAAATAATAAATCTTGTGGGTGTTAGGTGTATAAGAAGCAATTTAATTTTCTTTAATATTTTAATCCTATTAAAAAACATTAAATGAAATAACAAATAATAAATAGTTCTTGCATGCTTAGCTGCTAGTGTCTAAAATGGTGGTTGCGCAAACCTGCATCCAGGCCACGAGCCGCTAGCATATCTATATATAATATAATATATATATAATATTTATATTATTTATATATATACTATTTATATCTATATTTTATACTTATAATATATAAATATATATAATATTAATATATATCTATACGTATAATACATATATAATAAAATAAAGCGTTAGTGGGCAATCAAAATCTGTTTGCCCATACTATGGGCAATAATAGTCCCAGATAAAGGCTTATATTAAAATATAGCGATACAGAATCTATTTTGTTCGACTAATGTGTCGTATCCATATTATACATACAAAACTTTTAAATTCTAAACATTACAAAAGCGGCAAATATTTCATTTACTAAAACTGCTTTAATAAGTTACATATATAAATTATATGAATACATATACTAATATTTATATATTACGAGTAATATTATATATATATATTAATATTAATTAAATAATAATTATATATAAATATATTATATATATAGTTATATATATTATAATATATTTTATTATATATTAATTATACTATATTACTTAATTAAATATTAATGAGAATATAGTATATATTTAACGAGAATATAAACATACCTAAATATAATAAATTATTTTATTATTATATATTCTAATGACTTATATATTAAAATAATATACTATTTTATAATTATATTTTATATAAATAAATATCATATATAATATTTATAAATATAATAACATATTTATTAAATAAAAATACATAATATAAATTAAAATATAAAATATAAATATTAATATAAATCAAAGTAGAGAAGCCGTACACCTTGAAGATTACACTTTGGTAGGCAAAGTTATATATATATTATATTATATAAATATATTAATATAAAATTATTATATAATTAAATATAATAATAATAAATATAATAATATTTATATAATATTTTTTTTAATAATAATATAATATATAATATATAAATAAAATATATTATATTATATATATATTAACGAAAACTCTTTAACTGCAATACATCTTTAATAATTTGAAAGTTATCTATGGGATATAAAAATATTATTTATTACACGTCACCTTTTTGAATAAATGCTATGTTTATTTTATGTTGTTTATATGCATACTCCTTTACTCAAAAGCCTTGACAATAAAGGGCCACCATAAACAGGAATTTTAAAAATAATTAATATTTAAATTATATCAAATGTAGTAAAACACTTTAAAATTAATAAATAAAATGTTTACAATATAATTAAAATTCAATAAAGCACAAAACCTTCACTGCCTCTATTTTCCAAAACATTAAATCTAAGCAGCAAATCTTAGGTTCAATTCATTTATTTTCAAATATCTGCAAAGTATGCTTTATATTTATGTCCCAATTGATAGAGATGTAAATAGATAGATAGATTAGTTAGTTATATAAATAAAGATTAGATAAAATAGATATGACTCTGCCAGATCTAGGATAATAGCTCAGTTTAATCTTAGATAGATTAATAATAATAATAGATTGTAATAATAATAATAATAAAAATAATAATAATAACTAACATAATAATGAATAATATAATAATAATAATACATAATAATAATAAATGAAGAATTAATAATTAATATAATAATAATAATAATATAATAAAATAATGAATAATAATAGATTAATGAATAAATAATAATAATAATAATAATATCATAATAAATATTAATACTTATTAAATTTTAATATAATAATTCAATTTAATCTAATAATAAAAATGAAAATAATAATAATAAATATAATTCAATAGATGATAACTTTCATCATTACATCTTACATCCGCTCCCAGAGAGGCTCATGAGCCTGTCAGCACGGCCAGCTTCTTCTTCCACTCCCCTCTATCTTCCGGAGCTTTCGTTTTCTGTTATAGCTAACCTTCGATAGATGGCGCTTTGATTGTGTCTGTCTCCAGGCAATTCCTGCGAACGGACCTTCCATTCTTCCGTGGTTTCCTGTGGATCTGGCCTCCTCCGAAGTCTCCAGGTGCCCCCTTTCTCCTTGGCCACCCCCTGCAACGCTCCATCCTCGTCCAAATGTCCCCACTACCTTAGTCTTGCTACATCTACTTTGTTACAATAATAGGTATCACTCCTATACCTTTCTCTAATTCTTTTTTTCGTTTTCTCACTTGCCATCCCTCCTAGACACTCCACTTCTACACCTCAGCAGTTCTGCACTTCTGCACTCACGAGTCATATACTTCCTAATTTGAGGAAAGGACCGCTAGTGTGTTCAAAAAATAACACGTGTACAAAAAATTGACTTATTCAAAAAATTAATCAAAACCCAACATTTTTTCATCCTTCTCCCATCCTAGATCTTTCTGTAATAATCGGCCTCACGATTTTCATGAATAGAATGTAGTATCGGTTAAAAAATAGTAAGGCTCTAACTGTATTTTCTCCGCCCCGTACTTATCAATCTTTTATCTTTCTTTTCTGCTCGCAACTCTCGAGTTGTAAGCACTCTCCCCCTCTTATTTTAACTTAAAACATTCCCCCCAGATACTTAGTGAATATTTCTCTCATAAACGATTCAGCTTTAATAAACACAACATTTCACCCATCTCCACTAGATCTTCACCGACTAGACTGTCTGTTCAAGCTCGTTTGGATCTCCCCTCCCCCACTGTGCCTCGCGCATCTTTCCTCCTCTGTCTACTTACTTTTCCGATCAGTTTCTTATTTATCCACGTTCACTGTTAATTTCGAACGGAAATTTTACGCTGGTTTTTCTTCCTTTAATTATTTTTTTCTTATTTTTACATTTGTTCATACGAAAAAGTAATGCTATTCATAATATAAAAATTTCTGTGCCCCATATATTTACGTCACACACTCTACACCATCACCTTTACAGTTTTAATTCTCTACATCACTCAACAAAACAAAAAAAAATTAACTTAGAAGAAGTTAGAGCGGTTGACCAAATGGAGACATGTCTATTCTCTTTCAAGAACATCGCTTGACCAGGTCTGCATCCGGCAAATATAATGTCTCACCCTTTTATTTTTTACAATTTCTTTCTTTTAATCCATTTCATTGGCCGACATTATCCAAAAACAAATAACAAAAAAAATATTCGTCTCACCTATGCTCTAGTCACAAAAATAAATAACTCACCTATCTATACCAAGAATAATTGACCAAGATAAAAAAACCTCGTCAAAAAAATACCAAAAATTAACTCTAGCAATAGTAGTAACAATACACTTCGCCCTTTTGATATAACTCCAGTCCCACCGTGTGCAAACGCATTTTTCGCCCTTTTCTGTCATTATACTCCATTTATGCGGCCCGATTATAGCATAAATAAAACAAGGTCTACTAATCTAACCTTTATTATATTTATTATTGAATTCATTTATTATTCCAGATATTCATAACATTAATTTTTAACATTCAGTAAATGAAAAAACAATTATATAATTTTATGTTTATGCCGGAGCCGGTTCGGTAAGACGAAAAAAATTTTTGACTGATGCTCCACAGCCTTGAATAATAGATAGGAACAAACATGTACAATTTTATAAAGTTTGTAGTCTTAAATTTAATGTATAATAGTTTGGTGGAAGCTAAATTATATGTTTTCTTAGATATTATTGTTATTAGGTCAATTAATATTTAAACATTTTTGGGATCATATCCCTTATTTGTATTATTTATATTAAATATTCTTTAGTATTACATTGTATTCTATCAATTACATTATAAAATATTATATTTTTATAATTATTCTGATTATTATTATTATATTATTTATAATTATTATTTAATTTATTTAAATTATTAATATTATAATTCTATCAGAATATTATGAAGTGTGAATATTGAAAATCGTATAATTAAGGAAGAAGAATATTTATTTACCATAGAAAGACCTCATATTTATGGGTCATTCGTAAAACTTTGAAGAATAAATAAATATTAGGTAAAATAAACAATTTCTCAAAAAATATAATTATATCAGAATTGTATTAATAATAGTTGGCTCATTTAAATTCTCAAAAAATGTTGATCGTAAGGGATAAAATAGTTATTACATGTATATGCTTATATAGTTTCTTTGGATTTTATTCTCGGTATGTATCTTTGTGTTAGTTTTTTTTCTGTAGTATCTTTTACAACTTTTAATTGATTTGCTTTTTATGTATTAAATTACTTTTTTAGTTTTTTTTTATTAGTCATTCTGATTGTTTTTGTGCATCATTTGATGACTACTCACAAGAAGTGCTTACTTTATATGTGTTTGATTGTTTTTTTTTCTTATTTTGTGGACATTTCCAGCACTTTTTTTTATTCCTCTCATATATTTCTTATAATAATATTTTATTATCGTATTATTTCCTTTTCACATGAATTTTGATTTTCGTTCATGAAAGCAAATGTGTCTTATTCTTTGTATGATCCAGGTTTTCTCTCTATGCTTTCCTGGAATTTGTCAATTTTGCCCGATGGCTCTCATACGGAAATTCTTGGTAACCGGTAAAAAGATGTTCAATTTTTTCTCTCATTTTGGTCGAGCGGTGAAATTTTATCCTCGTCCGGTACCGGTGGATAATCTTTCCCTCGTTTGTATCACCTCCTTAAATATGTAATATATATCACTACTCGTGTAGTGCTTCTATTAAACCTCTGTTTTATATGCTTATTATGCTTTTCTTTTACTCACTTTCTTTACTCTTTTTAATTATCTCTTATCTGGTCATATTGATTGATACTATACTGGTGATACTCGTATCAGTATTTCTCACGTGATTACTTTTTAAGTATGTTGTTCTCTCTGAATTTCTCTGATATTTGGTATTTAGTATCGCTTAATACATGATAAACAGTTCAATATTTTCCTGATGGTTAATCTTATTTAAAAAATTTTTCTCATTTTAAGGTATGTTCCGATCCACTCTTATATATGTATCTTTTAATATATAGATATCTTAGTTGTGTGTTGATAACACAATGTAGTTCTTCCGCGCTCTCACTGTGTCCCGTACCCTTGTATATTTAAGTTAAGTTACTCTCTCGTAAATTCTAGATTGGATAGTTTTAACATCTATATGTTTGCGCGCCAGCGTGTGGCAGTCTTACGGTGACAGTAGAATTGTGTTGCTATACTTCTAATTGTCGAATAACACAGTGGTGACTTTCCTTTGACGACATATTTCTGTTTATATTGTATTTGTGTGTGCTCCGACACCTTCTTGTGTGCTATATCAGTTTCTTCGGTTTATTCATTCAATAAGAAAAATACGCAATCTTTTTTATAATATATTAGTAATGGTAGCTTCTTTTAAAATACTACTTATTCCATTCAAAGTGTTTAAAAAGTCTTATGTCATCCAATGCCAAAGTGTGAGTTAATGTGAAGACGATTATAATTGGTTATGACTTATAACCGCACTTACAAGATGTATAGCACCACAACATTTCAAAATTGCATAATAAATTCATTCATTTTATTAAAGCACGTATTTATATGTTCAATCTTTTTTTTTTTTATATTGTGATATAATAATTTTTTTATTTGTCTATATGAGGTTAATGTAGTAGTTTTAATATTTTGTGTTTCCACTACTAGCATTAGTCTTCTTTCTTCTTCTCTTCATTTCTTTGATCTTATTGTTAATCTTTCTCTTCTTCTTCTTCTCTTTCGTATCTTAGTACTTCTTCTCTCTATCTATTACATTCTATTTCTGTAATATCTAGATCAATTTTTATCTATCATCTTCTTTTCATCTATTCTATCATTTCTATAAAATTCATTAATTATCAGTAATTCTATCCTCTTCTCTTCTTTAGGTATTTTAAATTCCATTCTTCAACACAAGGTATTATTTTACATCTCCTTCCTCATGCTTTCTCCTTGATATTTCTATTCAGGAGCCTCTGCGGTATTGCGTCTCTCTCTCATCTATATTCTCTACTATATTCTATATCTCACAATTTCATACTCCTCTCTCTCTCTTTTCCTCCTTTCCTTCAACCCTCCTTTTTTCTCTCAGAGAAAACATATCTTTACTCGTTTTTTTCTATTCTTTTTACTTCCTTCTAATGCTAAGCATCTATTATTTTTGCGTATAATTAAAGTGATATTTTTTGACAATTCCTATCTATAATTTAAACTTCTTAGTGATCTATTAATTTGTATATTACATATTATGCAATTCTTACATATTAAATATACGTAAATGTCTTGTAATGTATATGCTCACAGATATGCGCGATCAGTACTTCGAAGTCAGATCTTTTAATTATAGGTCAATACAAGTCTAAAATACTCTTAAGTTATTCTACAGGATATCTGATATACATTTGCACATCTCTTATACATAGCAGATAGCTCTCTCAAAAATCACCCCCGTTCCTCATATATATACTATGTCTGCTTATAAAGCATCTTACCCGTCAGTCCTCACACATTCCCTATCTACTAAGTAAATGTAAGGAGAGTAGTATACTAGTTAGATATATATTACATCTTACTTTATGAATTGTGATACTTACTATTTTGTGTATCATGTCTGTTAAGTAAAAGTATAAGTATTATTATAGCAATAAATAAAGATAGTATTTACTATTGAATATTAGTTTGTTCCCGTTATATAAGATTATCGAATATTTATATTAGGGTTATTAATAATAATGAAAATTAGCAAAAGCTATATAGTTATATTACGTATAAATATATAGTATGAATGTTTAATAAGACTTAATGATTAAAACTAGGATAAATTTCATATATTTACAATCACGCAGACTTAATTATTTAGAATGATGAGGCAATAATTGAGATTATAATAATAACTAATTATATAAAAATTTAATAATTAAAAAAGCAAATATTTAGGAATGGGGAGATAAAAAGAGAGGAAAAATTAAAAAAAAAAATAATAGTCCCCATAAACCTTTAACGGGACCGATTTTGCCTTTGACATTCAAGCCTTTAGCTCTGGACGTACGAATTAGATTTTCCTAAACATTGTTTCTACATAAAATATTTAAACACGATTAACATTTTTGAACACTTTCTGTAATGCGTGATAACTCAACTTTATAAAATTCAATTATAAAATATAGATAGTACTGTTATCAATCACGAATACTAGTAGTCCCTCGATAGAACGCGGTCTTAGTTATAGAAAATATCGCAATAAGTAAATACATTAGATGTATCTATGATAATTTAATATATACCTGCAAATTTACCGTTCGAATGGATGCAAAAATTAATAAAATGAATGATTAATAGATAAAGAATATACTTATATCATAATACATTACAAAGTAAAAATATACTAAAATACTTTCAATTATTAAAAAATTTCATGTTATAAATCTACAGTATAGATACTTAAAAAACTGATAAGAGAAAAAAAATAAATTATAAGTATTATTGACAAATCACGAATTGAGATAAATTTCACTTATTTAGATAACAACTTATCCATCAATAACAGATTTAATGATTACATGAATAATAGGACAGACAAATAATAAAAACAAATTATATTTCTTGAGTTGTAACAAGCTTAACCAAAGGGCCAATACGGAACGTTCATATCATTAATCACTAATTATATAATAAAGATTTATAACGATAATCTGATATTCAATTTCTCATAAAATTGCAGCCATCATACTACACACCTGAACAGATTCTTGGTAATCTGTCATTTACATTACTCATTACATACACTAGTTCAACTTATCCATTTCACAATAATTTGAAAAAACGTTATCATTGATCACATTGTAGCTAAATCTTTAATTTAAAGTTTAGTATAGATCACTTATATCAGCCTTACAGGGTATAATATTCATAGATAATTTATTAATATAAATCATAATTATAGTACTAATTTTATTATTCACTAGTCCTAATATTTTTTTTTAAGGTTGATACATAGTATTATTTTACATTTAATATTATAATAAACTATAATAATAATATATTTTTGTAGCTAATTTTTATATAAATAATATGATATATGTATAAGTATGTATAATAGTAAGAAGGCATTTATATATACTCTATAAATAAATAAAATATTATATACCTACTAATGTAAAAATAATTTAGTCAATATAAAATATGTTTTATACTGTTATCTCTAGTAAATAACATTATGTAGTCTGCTTCATAAATATTTTATATATAAATACTATTATATTACTATCATATATTTTATATTAAGGTAATATATAATTAATAAATATATCCAATTTGATCATATTTATGTTTATATATTAACCTATATACCAAAGGGTAAAATTTTATATTTATATATGTAATTGTTTCAGTAGGGGTAGTATTGATAAAGTTATACCGCTTAGGACCTATCGTCCTCACCACGACCGACGGGGGATCAGAACTGAACCTCGTTTCGACGCGGGGCATAATATATTATAGACGATATAACCTATGAATGTACAGTATTATCAATTTGATTCTTACTGATCTACTATTATTATATTTTTTATTATATGACATTAAATCTACTAAATCATGTGGTTGTATATAAATTGAAACCAAAATATTTTAATTATTCTTTATTCAAGAAAAGATAATATTTTGAAATAATAATAGATAACAATATTCACAATTATATTACAACTTTTCTAAGAGTATAATATATATATAATATTACTATAGTAATATTACTAGAGAAAACGCTAAGTTATATGCTATAAGTTTATACCCTCACGGGTACCGGAACGACCGGGTATATAAACTTACCAATAAAATCGATATAGTAGTTTACCTAGTCACTACTGAGGTAAACCTTATGGAGTTATCCGGTAGTTAATATCAACTCCCTAATATATATATATTATAGTTGGTGACGTTTAATTAAAGTTTAAACTTATTAACAATATTGTGTTTGTATATTAAAATAATATCAACTATTATATACTCAAGATATAAATATAATATCCTGT
>JABUQX010040009.1:0-23244 GCA_015478945.1 Trachelipus rathkii | reverse complement strand
TTGTTAATAATGTGTTTAAACCGATTTTATTGCCATCGATGCATCGCATGCATCGATGCCTATCGTTATTGCGTTGATTTAATGCTATTATATGTATGTAATCACATGCTCAAATACATAATTCACACTGTTGCTATGTAAATGCGATATTGTTTACTGCTTTAAGGTATGATAATAATAATCACCAAATATAATATTCGTGTCTTTGACAAACATACTGTTACTAAGAGAATCCTTGTGACGTCATATGAATAACATTCGTAATATATTATTACGAAACTAAAAATTGCGTCCATAAACGTTTTAGCTAAGTTATAGAAAAAAGATTTGAAATCATCCGAGCGGTGCTCGGTGCGAATCCAAAGCTTTCAGACTTTGCGCGTTCCGGTTGGGCTTTCAGGCGTTGCGCTTTCAGGCGTTGCGCGTTCCGGTTGCGGACTTGCGGTCCGGTCCCTGCGGCTGCGAAAAAACGCATCGTCGAACCACGGAAACACCCTAATATTTCTATTGATTCGCCATGAACGTACGTGAGTATTAAAAAAAAAAAATAAAAAAAAAAAAAAAAAAAAAAAAAAAAGCACTAAAAAATATTCGGATCCGGCCGAATGTATGTATTCGCATTAGACGAATGACGAAGCATTCGCCTTCTGCCCGAGTCTCCCCCCTTAATACTACAGCGCCCATTTGGGCCCAAAAAAGATTCTTACGCCCCTTTATATAACTTACTCTTATATTATATATAGTATATATATATATATATATATATATATAATATATATATATATATATATATATATAATTATTATAGATATATATATTATATAATATTTATATACTTATATATATATATATATAATATTTATATGTATATATATATATAATATAATATATAATATTATATATATAATATATATATATATATTTATATATATATAATATATATATATATATTTTATAATATATATATATATAATATATATAATATATAATAATATATATAAAATATATATATAAGTAAATTATATATATATAATATATATAATATTATATATTTATTATATATATATATATATATATATATTATATATATATATATATAATATATATTTATATATTACTTACATTATTAAATCTACATGTCAAATTAATTGATATTCATTACAGGGTTGTTTTCGTCTTGCCTGTCTCGGTTAGCACATTTGTCAAATAATATCTTCTAATCTAATATGACGGTAAAATCATTTTCAATAGCAAGTACTAGCAACATGAAACTAACCGCTGTTGGTACTGGGACAAACGTATTAAATAATTTTAACCCAAGTCTAAGTACTAAGAATGAATCTTTCATTCTGAGCATTTCTGTCGCAGGAGTACCATAAACACAATAATTTTAAAAGTAATATTAAATTAAAAATAATATATATATATCATGAAGGCTTTTGGTTTTTAAATATTGAAGTAAATTGGCCAGAAATTTACCGGCAGTACTCATCTACATCAAAATGCAACATTTTTGTAAACGGATTCTTAATAGTCCAAAATCTTCTAAGTTGGTTATCGAATAGATTTTTGTTAATAATTTAGCTGATTTATGAATGTCGTCTGGGCGGTTGTCGTAGATTGTGATCATCGAATAAAAGACTTTTTCGAAAAACTTCGCATGTATGCAAAACTATCGCCTTTAATTCTTTGTACAGTTATTTCTTAAAAAAATGCATTTATTTTTGATTAAATTTTCTTCTTTCTCAGATCTTAGTTGAGATACAATCGTCTTTGATGCCTTTTTGTGTAAATAAAGATTTTCAATGGTTCTTGGGTAGATAGGGGTTTACAAATAACTCTTCATATTTCATTAATAAGTACACAGAGAGTGTAACCAAAATAATACGGTTGCCACATCATTATCTTCCAGGTTTTAAATAAAATTAAGAACATAAAAAAAATTAATAATATGGAAATAAAATAATATATAAAATTAAAAAAATAATGAAATATAACAATTAACAGAAAAAAAATCAAAAATAATTAAATTATAAGTAACAAAAAAAAAAAAAAAAAATAAAATAATCAAAAGTAATTATAAAAAAAAATAAAACACACACAAAAAAAAAAATAAAAGAAAAATTTTAGATTAAAACCTTACACATTAGTTATAAAAATTATTATTCATAGGGGGGAAACTTCAATTTTTTTTTTTTTTTCAAAAAATTCCCGTCTCATCAATAATAGTATTCAAAAAAAAAAAATATTGTATCTTTATTTATCGAAAAACTTAAATTTATCACTAAATTTTCGAATTTCTGAATTAATAACCTAAAATAAAAAATGAACTTTTAAAACTATTAAAGAACAGACATAGAACAAGCATTAAAACCAACGAATGTACGTATAAATTACATTGTAATATTGTGTGGTGTGTGTGGGTTTATATACCTATGTACTCTCAATCTCATTTTTTTATCGTCAGAATGATGATATTAGAGTTTTTTATTTTTTTTTTTTTGTTTTTTTTTTGTTTTTCATATGCCGTTATATTCAATAGGATAGAATAGTTCCAAACCTTTTTTTGTTAGTAACTTATTTTACAAAAGTTGCTTTTCCTTCTTTTGCTGAAGCTATCTCTGACCATACTGATTGCCACCCCATAGTCGTCTTTGACACAAGTATCATTTATTCTTGAAAAAAAAAAAAAAGTTGTGATTTCCTTTACTAAGTGACTTACTCTTTATTGCCCCAAACGTTATTTTTGTCATACGATATAGCCCTCGCAGATTGCCGACAGAGCAGAAGAGAGGAAACGTGGCGTTCGAGAAAAAAAATATATATAAGAACTTGGAAACGCCAAAGAAAAAAATGATTGAGAAGATGAGAGAAGAAAAAGAAAAACTTCGCCACATAGTGTATTTGGATAGCTTGTGTTATTTTCTTTTTTCAAAATTGTAGCTGTTTTTTACAAAATTTGTGATTTTTAGGTGATCAGCCTCCCTCTAGAATCCCACTGAAATGAGGGAAATGAGACTGAACATGGTTAATTATTCCTGACATATTAGGCAAGAGCATATATCATACTCGTTGACCCCGAAAAACTGGTTTATGTCTGTAAATTCCCTTCTGCCTTGAAAGAAAACTCTCTCGAATCCTTCACCGTTATTTCTCCCTTAGTCGTTTCTTTACCGTGCTATGACCAGGAAAATATTTTTAATAAATAAAAATCCTAAAAAAAAAAAAGCTTTCTATTAGCCATACACTTCAGTTTAAAATGTAATCTGAATGAAAAAAAAAATAAAGGTGACTTCAGCTGCAAACTTTATGTAGTAAATGTCTTGAAAAGTGGGATATTAACTTATCAACAAATAATTAGAAAAAAATATTATTTCATTTATTTACATAATTAATTTTCTTTCACTATTTCACTGATACCTTTCTAGCTCTTGTTATTGATAATTGGATATAGTAGTTCTTCTTTTAAAAGTGCTATTGATAATAAAGAAATTGCTTTCCTTTGCCAGAATTTTTGACATTTTTGAGATTTAGTGTCGTGATAAATTAATATATATATAATCGTGTGGTCGTGTTCTCAGTAAAATTCTTTCGATGCTAATAATTCCTATGACCGACATGTGAGATAATTTTTCCTATTTTCTCGTAAACAGCACTGACACTGTCCTCATCTACGATATTTCAGAGCATCTCTTGCCACTTCTGTCGGAAGTTAGTAGATATTCACAAATCAAAAGAAAATGGTAACCCATTGAGGAAAAAAAGTTTCTTAATAACTATGCTAATAACTCATACATTTCTCATACAATATTTAACTTCTTTAATTCTATATACGTTGACTTGTGAGAGCGCAGCTTCTGTTTGACCAACATTATGAGAGTCAACTCTTTACTTACATAATGAATGAAGTTTACTTAAAGAGAAATCCTTATTATCTTGAGTCTACCTTCAGCATATATCGTCCGTACATATAATAACATAAACACACGGCGTATATTTACGTGATAATTGTCGAGTTATTAAAAGCTAAAAAAAATGATAATTTTCATGTTTTTCAGGGTGCAAAATCTTTTTTGGGAGCATTGCCTTTTTCTCATTCAACACCAATGTTTCACGTTGTAAACTTTCCTAATTCTGTTTTACGATAAAACTGTATAGAATTGAAGATATAAATTCAAAACAGCTAAGCGATCTCTTCGAATCAATACACGAAGATTTTACCACGGACAAACAAAAGAAAGATCCGCTATCCTTACTAACCTCTTTATTAGAGTACACTAAATAGTCGCGTTTCACAACATCATCTCCTTTCAAAAGTTTTCGTTCAAAACAATGGATCTCTCTGTTCAGAAATCTACTTTTTATCTTGGATAGATAACATTCGCTTTATAATTAAATAATCTATGTCTGAGTAATTTGATTTAATCCAATTTTTTGGCAAATATATAGTCTTCTTTGCGTGTGGCTTCCACTAAACCTTCCAATAAAATGGATTATTGTATGATATAAAAATTTCTTTTTAAAGTAATCTTCAGAATCTACTTCATATTCTCTGATAGTAAAGTAAGATAGTCGATGCATTATGTTCACGATTACCCGTGCATATCGGTTATCATCTCAATGACTTTTAAATCTACTTCGATTGTCATCTCTCCCACTCACGACAGTACTTCATTTGCTCTTTGTTGATAAAGAATGAGTCTACTCTTCGGTATTTAGATAACACTTCATTTTCCTTTCCGTCTTTCTATATTTCTGCTGCATCATAATACCGGGCTTTCAGACTTATCTTTTTGTGACTCTTCTGCGCGTTCTCAACCTTTTCGACCCATCTGGTATTGATATCAAAACTGCTAAATCTACGCGCCCTTAATCTTGTTCTTATAAAACAATAGACATGATGTGCACTTCTGAAAATTCTCAATTTATTTAACTTTTTTATTCTTGAACATTATCATTGACCTCATAGCACTTAGTGACGATGTATTCAGACAGAGGTAGCTGTTTCAGACGGTCTAGCATTTCAATTTCGTCCCTGCCCTCCAGGAATTTGCCGCACTGGGCCTGGGCCCATGTGGCCCATGCCTTTAAATACGCCATGTATATACTTTATATATATATATATAGATTATTATATATATATATATATATATATTATATATTATAATTAATATATATATATATATTAATTAATATTATATAATATATATATATATAATATATAAATTATCCAGATATATATTATATATATATAATGTGTTGTAATATAGCTAGGGTATATATTTCGATATATATATTTTTATTATATTATATATAGTATATATATATTAATATATATATTATAATATAATATATATATTATAATATGTATTTATATATATAAATATATATATATATATATATATATATATAAAATATAAATAATAATTATATTATATTTAACTTATATATATTATAATATATATATATTATTATTAATATATATATAATTATATATATATTATATATATATTATATATTATATATATCTATATATTATAGATATATATATATAATAATATTATATATAATTATATATTAATATATTATATATAATTATATATATATTAATATATATATTATCATTATAATATATATATATAGTATATATATATATAATATATATTATATATATATATAATATATATATATAATTATATATATATATATATATATTATATATATATAATATATATAATTATATATATATATATATATGATATATATATATATAATATTATTATATATATATTAATTATATATATATCTACCCTTATATGTATTCACTTAAACTTCATATTATTACTCAAATGTTTATTACTAGTGGGTATTAGATTTATAATCAACTGAAACATAATATATTACAGTGAGACTCTCTCGCTAGTATCAAATACAATCATTACGCAGCTAAATGCTGGTTTCTTACAGATACACTCAACTTAGATTAATATGCGAATTCAACATTTTTAAATATATATGTATCGATCGTAATAATAATAGAGAAAAAAAATTCCTTGTTATAGGAAAGAAAATTATAATATAATATAAATAAGTCTATATATACGTGGTCTAATATAATAATTACATGACGTTTAAAATTTATTTTTAACATTCTCTAACACATTAATATTTATATTAATACACCTCCATAAATAGTTGAGTTGTACACACTATAAAAGACAGCCCATTAAAACTTACCACATAGGATATAATATAATAAAAAATAAATAATTATATAAAATAAAATAAAAAAAAAAAAAAAAAACTATAATTAATTAGATTATCTATAGTGCTAAATTATATTACGCGTTATATTATTACTATAGGTCATTATAGGTAACGAATAATGTACGAACAGTCGCCGTTTATTTACCATTCATTCACCATACCTCATATAATGATTAATTACTAAGTAGTTAATTAGGTTCTCACACTCTCATGGCTCCACCTACCTTATAATTACCTACTCCGATATCTCTCACTAAATAATACAAATTATTTACCCCCTTTATCATATATAGTAGTAATACTATATATTAGATTATATATGCTAGATGTTATCACAAAAGTTGAATATAATCAATTTCTACAATTTAAAAAATATGCGTGTAATATATTCAGGGACTATAAGTAAAACTTTATTTATTATATATGTAAAACGTCAGAATTAATAGATAAATTAACTGAGTTATCCCCAAACTAATTGATAGATAGTAATAAAGTTAACCGAAATATAATATATTAAGTAGTTAATTAAACTATATAGTTAATATATCGCCTATACACATTCATAATTATTTTTATATACATAATTAATGAATATATATTACTATATTGTATATATATATATATGTGTATTGTTATGGGTGTTTAATTTTTACCTCATATAGCTATATAAATAAAGACCATAATTCTATATATATTATAATATATTAATGATACTTTTATATATTCACTAATTTATGGGAAAACATATTTTTATGGTATATATATTTAGATATTATATATTATCATATATAATTAACATGTTATTACTAACAATATTATGCCACGAGGAGTAGGAATGTGAGTACTGATTATTAATAAGGTACATCAGAGAGATATTAATAGTGTAATAATAATGTATTATTTCTAAATTTTTAAAAGAAATTTTTTGTTTTTCAATTTTTATATAAATATTTTTAATTCTTAGTATATAATGTAATTTACTAATATTTATATCCTTAGTTGTATATTTAGTTTTATGAATTTTCATTTTGAATAATATTTCTAAATTTTGTAATTAAGAAATTTTTGTGTTTTTCATTTTTATATAAATATTATATATATATATTAATAGTAGTAGTAGAAATCAACGGATTATAATTATTGAATCCTTATTTTCACTATTAATTATAATGATCGCCCCCTTAAAATTTCCGATATAATTAGGTTAAAAAATGTAGATACCTCGGATAGAAAGGTGGATAGGTAGTATTCTGCAATCAAAATGATAGTTTAATTCAGGAAGATCATAGCTCTGAGAGTTACTTTAGTTTGCTGTTTTCAACTGTTTTATCGGGATTGTCGTGAGGTGATTAAGTGTTGTTAGTAGTAGTATTCGAGAGAGGACGTACGTTCTCAGGGTTCTCTCAGTTCTCCGGGATGTGTACCATATGTACTGTGATTGATTTGTTCTGTCACTTTAATAATTTTAATGTGGGAAAAGATTCTATTTAGTCACTACTCCACTCTCCTCAATATCTGAATTTATATCTTAGCCTATATGATAATATTCTTTCTAATTGCCTAAGATTTAACTGTTGAGCGTCATTGTATCTAGATTGTCATATTAGAACTCAATTATAATTATAAATCAATGCCCTAAACTTACGTATATTCTCTGTAACCACTCGAAAATTATCGAAATATATAATACTAACATGCCTTACGAAGGTGTGTCCACAAAAAAAATTAAAGTATTTATCTGCATGTGTGTCACTCTCTGTACTGTATGTCGTACAAGAGTCTGCTCCGATCATGACGCTCTCTTACAATTTAGTAGATTGTTCTTATGGTCAAATTAAACCTTCAGCTGCTTAGCTTTCTATGTTATCTGATTCAGAACATATTGAGTGTTCAAGCCGCTAGTTGTGTCAATGAACTTAAACGTTATGTCGAGCATTAAGCTGCAAGATCCATGAAATTTCTCTGCATAATTTGCAGATACTGATAAATTCACCTCAGAAAGCATAAAACCTGTATCTGAGTGGAACTTCAGTGTCACGTGTTTTTACCCATTATATGATACATTATTAATAATATTGCCATAATCTTCATAGAATAAAATGAATATCTAGCAGTTAAATGAATAAATATCTCAATAAGGCTGGAAATTAATTAATTGAATAATAATAATATTTTTATGATGTAGTAATTATATAAGTTGAGTACAGTCAATAAATCATAGAATAGACGAATTCAACATCGTGAGAATAATATAGAGTGATAAGTGAATGAGTGAGATCTGATAAAAGTAATATTGTGAGATAGATAATTAAAATGCATAAATGAGTGAGAATAAATTAATATAGATAAACAAAGTAAAAATAATTATATAAAATTAAAGCAAAATTGGATGTGTAATTAAAATAATAAGACTTTCATCGAAAACTATAAAGTTGAAACCTTGATAAAATCCATGAATATAGTAACACTATTGTACACATATATAAGACTTAAAAGTAAGAACACTCTAAAAACGTATACATATATATCTCCACATGCTATATCTTAGCAAATAGTTGTGCTTAGCTCTAGACTTCACAATATAAGAATCTAAATGTAGAAGAGCGAGTATCTAACATCTTATAGCCATCATACTGTAGAAGACTTATAATTTTAATACTCTTTCTGAATAGGCATGAATTCATTATAACTAAGGAATGAAGTGGTCTTTTCACTCAGGTACTATCAGTTAAATGCGCGTAGTGATTATTTGAATATATATTAATCTAAAATAATATGTTCCACATGCATATTGCATCTCATATTTATATAATTTTCTATATTATTATTCTGAAATAGACTCTAAGTATTTATACTTTATAATATTATAATAAATAAGCAATATTATATTTTAATAAATTTTTCATCTCTATAATTATCAGACTCCTTAGTCTGACGAATATTAACTTTATTATGATTGAACCATATTCAATTTATAAAAAAAATTAAATATTACTTTATCTTTTCTATTCAATATTAAAGAGAATTTTGATATATATTATTTATATAGTAAAATTAGGTACTCATCTCATAGTTGATAACTTTAATGTGTTATAAACCCAATAAGAGGTAGTGTGTTTAAGCACATTAGCTTAAACTGACCGGAGTGGGGCACTTAATTCATAAGAGAGGCTAAATCTTATCATATGCTAACTGCATAACTATAGATATAATAAAACTAAAAGATAATCATATAATAAAAATAAATCAAAAATAAGCATAAATATATTAATAATTATATAATTAATCAAATAATTTCAATGCGGTAACAGAATATAAAAATATAAAGATTTAAAATTTTGAAATGCTAAAATTTATACTTTACAACTAATATTACCTCATCAACATTATGCACGATAAGAATTATTAAGTAAAATTAAATATTTATATAATAATATTCACATCTTCAGTTTTCTATTATCTCTTTCAGGTTTACGAATCTTATGACAAAGCTCAGATACTACTCAAACTCAAGTCGATTCATTTCCATCCTCTTAGTTTCGCTAGTCATTGAATACTATCTATACGATAGTTTCACGGATATATCCATGAGTTATATAACCCGTCACACATTAAACAAGTTTATTTTAGACAGTATTACTAAATTTTAAGTTCTCTCATTTGAGCGAAAGATCTACTAAACTAACTCAATATCCTACCAACGATGCATATTATGACTCTCGCTCGACGAGAATAACGGCAATCGGTGATCAAAGCATTCGTTTGATATACGCCAAGCTCAATAAAAAGTAATACACTCCCTAGTTTAATTACTATACTATAAAGTGTAATCAAGCTTGCTAAATTTCCATATTATCATAAATATTTTAAGTATTAAGATATATATATATATAATACGAAACTTGGATATATATACTATAAGTTATGCGTAATTTATATTTCATACGTTTATCCCCACTACGTAAAATTATATATTACTGTATTATATATAGTCTATATTCTCACTTTTCTTATTGATAGATAACTATATTAATATCACTCTGATTTCGTAATCTTATACTTCATTTTATAACTAGAATTATAATTAAATAATCTATAATAAAAAGCTTTTTTATAACCATACCATTCTATTGCTTATACATTATCTTATTATAATAGACTCATATGTATCTTATATTTAATGTAAGTTAATTGAGTCTTGTAAGTAGTAATTACAACAATAATATAAAAATATACTACTACTAATATGAAATATCTTATTAACTATTCATTAGATTACCTTATCTAGCTCATTAATGTAATAAGTTTTTCATAGGAGCATACTTGTTATTAAGCTACACCGAGAGGTTTTCGCTTGCCAGGAATTTTGACATTTGAATAAACAGTTAGTTTGGTAATAAATTGTGATATGTCAAATTCTCACGCTAATAATCTAAGTATCACTATTACATATAAGTAAATTTGCTTATGAAACATCGATACAGAGCCATAGCATATATTCAATATATTTATGTCCTGTACGGGAAATGGTATATCCACATTGATAGGAAGTTACTAATAACATCTCAATAACTATCTTACGTTGTATCTATCATTTATCACTCACTCTCAGTATTTTTTACTTTCTTAGCGTTCAGATAATGAGATATTTATAAGTTTTACATCCGAGAGTACGCATTCTATCAGAGAGTGGAATACAATGTGTGTCCATAGTTCTTATCAAGGTCTCATACCATTAGAACTTTTATAAAGTTGTTAATCAAATTTGCCTCTTGTCACCAGGCCTAGTCCTTCAGAGCACCGAGTCTAATCCGGATATGAGACGACAACGGAATATTTCACTGTGTCGTCAAAAAATTAGTGTTTTAGATCCTCCTATGTATAACCCAAATGCTGCGTGTAAGACTACGTCTTCTTTTTTATACTAATATATTACTGAATTACAATACCTCAAGTCTAATTTACTCTATTGCATAGAATGTTATTCGCACATCTAGGACAACACCCAAAAGTACGAGTATTCCTTAACCGTCATTACGAGCGTGTTACCCACCTTTACATTACTGTGTTATATAAGAAAGAGATAAATATTATCTCATCAAAATAATTTCTAGCGTTTTTTATAAAATGAATTATTAATACAGTGTAACTGTTATAAATACTTTAAATCAACCAAAAGTTACTTTTTGAAAATTTATATTTCCACAATCTTAAATGGCGTAAATTTTTTTCCTTTCTTAAAGAAATATATTTTCTATTTATTTATAAAATACAGTTTTTATAAGAATCAAAATAATGCATGCGGATACTATAAATATATGAGATATTCGCCTCACCATAATAAGCATATTCTAAATAATATATATATTATTATGATATATATTATGATATAATATTTCATATATATTTATATACTTATAAATTTTAATATAATATAATATATATATTATATATATAATATATATTATATATTACATATTCTTTTAATATCTTCTAAAGAGAAATCTATGACATTAACTTACCGATCAAAGATAAATTTCTTCTCCCTATATTTTTCCTTTCAATTTTTTTTTTAAAATTCCAATTTTATAGTTATCAGTTGTAAAGGTTAGAATTATCGTAAATATATCTAAGTACCATAACATCCTGTAAAGGTAACGGCTTCTGGACACCCTTGTAGGACCCATTTTTTTTATATGTGATACCACTTCTTTTTTTCCATTTCAGCATTTATTAAAAGTCCAATTTTGTGTTTAGACTAAATTTTCGACGGGTGTAGTTGTTATCTGAAGTTTAGTCTTTGAAACCTTGGTTGCTTCAGTTCAAAGTGACTGAGATTTCTAATGGATCCTCAATGTTTCAGATAATGTTTCTACATCCTTTGTTTAGGAATCCGCAAAGAACTTAATATTGCTTCCAAACAAGCCTACGTTTGTTACTGGATTCGCTTTTATCGTGAGTTCTTTAACATCCCAGCTTTTTCACAACTTTTAATTAAATTTTTTTTCTGATTTAATTCTGAAATTTTGTCCAGTTTTTGATTATGTAAATGGAATTGATGCCTCAATAGATTTTGGGCTGTCTTTTTACTTCTAATCCTATAACTATCCTTTCGGTGAAACTTAATAATTGATATATTTACAGCCACATTTGTCTATCACAACACCATGCACCCACTTTTTTGTTTGAATCCAATAACTCAGTGAAATCATATTCAAGAGAAAAGGTAAAAGAAAATTTAAATTGTATTATTTTTGAAAAATATCGAAAACGCGATATATATATATCGATATTGATGTATCGATAATCGTATCAATTCTGCTTAAAGAAAATTCATTCATTATATCGCTCGAATAATGTTGATCTGAACCTAAGTATTGGTCAAACGAGTCGCACAAAAATTTAATTCATAAATGTTTAAAATTTTCTGAAATTTTTTAATAGAAAAAAAATATAGATAAGATAAGCATTCTTAATATATAAAAATTTGTGATCGATAATTGTGATGTTCATAGATAGTCATCAATTGTTTACCAAAGTTATTAGAAAAGAGAATTAAAAGCAAATTGTTCTTAATGATTATAGTATTGTAGCGTTAACGCCGCAAAAATTATTTTCACATCGTTAAAAATTGGGAAACCATAAACAGTGATAATTTCGAAGTTTTTAAAAATTAAATATAATAAATACATTAATAATATATATAGAAATATTTAATATAAATATATATATATATATTGTATTTAATTAATTTATATATTATATCTTATAGTATAAGTATATATATATATATATTTTACTATAAGTAAATATATATAAATATATTATATAAATATATATATATTATATATTGATATTATTATATTATATATTAATTATATATATATAATAAAATTAATTATTATTTACTATAATATATATTATATAATTAATATATTAATTAGCGAAAGCACTTGTTCAGATAGTTTTGGGTGAACTGCTCCAAAACCTACTACAAATGATTAGCAAAATATTAGTAAAATTTTCTGAACGCATGGATAAAAAGTTCGAAGATATAAACGAAGAGCGTAAATATTTAGTAGTAGTAGGCTTGTAATTTTAGTTTCCCCTTAGTTGACTGGGGCCAAATTAGTAGTTCCCCAAGGAATTCATCAAATTCCTGTAGTAATTAAATAGAGTCTAGTTAAACGAATTTGCTATCTTTACTTTGTATCTAAAATCCTTCAACATGATTGCTTGTTTTTCAAGTTGTTGGAATTAAATCATTAGATCGAGTAATAGAAACCATATTTGATGGAACCAATTCCAGCTAATAAATTTTTAATATATTTTCAGAAGTTATTTTTCTTAACTACAATTATTTCATTTATTTATTATTATTATTATTATTATTATTATTATTATTATTCCAATTCAATATTTTTATATATTCCTTGCTAATTTCTATTATATTATATTAATATTTTGTTTGATAATATATTATTATTTTAATTATGATTATTATTATTATTATTATTATTATTTTATGGTTATAAATATTATTATTATTATTATTAGTATTATTAATTTGTTTATCATAATTTTTATATGTTCATATTTTAATAATAGTGTTTTAAAATCTACATTAAAATATTAATAGCGGAGTGAGGCAGGGATGTGTTATGTCTCCTTGGTTATTCATTGTATATGGATGGGGTTATGAAAGAGTTAGAGATTGGGGTTGGCAGGAAATGGTGTTAAAAATGATTGGAGATGGAGGTTGACGTGGATGTTGCCTACCTTTTATTGATATCAAATTTTTTACATTCAAAACAAATGATGAGAACATTTCAAGGAATTACTGTATTTAGGTTTTTTGGGTTTGCAAACAGGCGTATGAATAGGATAGGTTAATAGAGGAAATAACTCTACGGCAGGTGCTTGGTTTTGGCTTCTGAATGGAATCCAAAAGTATGTTATTGACGATTAGTTTAAGCGTTATGGTAGAATATAGAGTAGGAAAACTAACTGGACTTAGAAACGACAAACAAACTGTTCGTCGCGGCGAAATAGTGCTATTTTCTCAATGGGTTATTAAATTTATTATGGGTAATTGGAGTTATTGGAAAAGAGTGGTTTGGGTATGGTTGGACAGGGGAGTGTTAGTGGGGGGGAATGATTGGAAGTAAATGAAAAGAGTAGTTATAGAGTTGCTTATATATCGTACTATTTTATAGGCGGTAATGATTTACGGTTTTGTGTGGCGAATATTCGTATGAGAGAGTTTTGAGGGGTAATTTTTAGAGGGTTTGGGCTGACGGTGCGTAAAAATAGGGATAATGGTAACGTTTTGAAGTTAATATGTAATTAAGGAGTCAGTAATATGGTATGATAGTTGAGGGAGTTTCCGCGGTATGGTGAAGTTATATTTGGTAATGAATGAGCAACTTAGGAAACAAAGTGGCTCTGGGTTTAATTATTTAGTTTCGTAATTAGTTTGGGGATTGATAAGAGGACGATGATTCAGATGAAGTATGATTTAAATTTTTCTTTCTAATGGTAGAAGGTGGCTGATGCAATTAAATCAGTTTAGTGTATGGATAGAGGACTATTTTTGAGTATTGAGACTCTGGTTTTTGCATTATGAAGTAATGTATTGTTTGTTCCTTTATTACTGGTTTACGAATCAAACTATAGTTGAATAAGCGGTCTATAAGGTCCAAGTACAATGTGTTTCAGATGGACATCTTTAGGGTACGTTTGTTATTGATGATTAGAACGAATTTGATAAAATGTATGAAATTGAAACGCCATTAATTAATGAAAGGAATTGTGTGTGTGAGTAAGGAGTATAGAATGAAATTTGAGAAAATAATAAGGAGTAGTTTACATTTTGAATGGATGGATATGTGGTCATGTGCGAAGTGGTTGATTGCCCATGAGATTTATTTTTTTTAATAAAATTGGTTAAGCCAATGTATAGTGGTGAATGTGCGGAAATCGATCGGCTTGTTCGGAGACCGAGAAGAGTATGGGATTGACGCATTATTATATGTTATGTAGCAGAGAAAAACGTAAACAATATAATTTAAGGAATGTTGAAATGACGGTGGATGTGTTGTGATGGCAGTATTTATGTGTTGTTTTGGACCCACCTAGGGGTCCAATTTCGAAATGAACCCCACATTGACGAATGATTCTTCCCATCGAGGCAGTTCCCAGAGAATTATTCTAACAGGATCTTTCTTAAATTTACATCCAGTAAAGCACCATCATCATTATCCACCATTTTCCTCGCTCAATCTAACATTCTTTTTTTCCATTTGATTTTCCTTTTCCGCTTCTTTTCCTACTATTCTTTTTTGCTTTCTGTGTCTGCAGTATGATTCCTATATCCACTCCTGACTATCTTCCGTAGTTTGTGAGAGAAAGAAGCCCTGATGATATGATTTTGATCTCATTTGATATTTATTTGTTATATATTATTATATAGTATATATACTATTAAATATATATATATATATTATTAGATATGAAATTATTATATAATATATAATATTATATTAATATTATATTATTATAAATTATATTTTTGTTATAATATATTATTGATTATATAATATTTATAATGTTATTTTTCAAATATATATGTATATATTATTATATTACTATAATATTATATATATATAGCAATAATTATATATATAATATATATAAATATATAGATCAATTTTATATTATAATATATTATATATATATATTTATATATATAATATTATTATATAATTATTTATATATATATATATATATTATAAATTAATTATATATATATATATATTATATATATTATATAATTAATATATTTAATATATTATATTACTATATATTATATATATATATATAGTTATATATATATATATTATATAATTAATAATAAATTATAATATATATTATAATATATATAATATTATATTTATTAATTTATATATAAATATTTATTTATTATTAAATTATTAATGTATTAAATATATATGTATATATTATTATATATTATATATTAAAATATTTATAATATAAATAATTAATAATTTATATATAATATATATATATATATAATTATATATAATATATAATTATATATATTATAATATTATATAATTATAAAAGTGATATAAATACTATATCTAAAATAATAGTTTTAAACTTAATAATTTATATATATATATATAATATAAATATATATAAATATTTTTATATATATTTATAAATATAAAATCATACCATAAATTTTAAAAAATGATATATTATATATATATATATAATATATATTGTAGAATTGAAAATTCAATCTGTAACGCATGATAGTATTGAGGATGCAAAAACGGCTCTTGCTCTTTACCATGAATATTTAAGACTATCAAAGAGAGACGACAACGTCCTTGTTGAATTGCAGAAAATGTACGAAGTTGGAAAGAAATTGCAGTGGAAAGTTCCCGGAGATGAAGAAGAAGAATAGCAGGAAGCCCTTTGGTTTTCCGGCTTATAGACATTACTTTAAAAAGAGTTATTTAAAATTATTTTAAAGTTTTGCTTTGAAATAGTAATTTGAGCAATTTAAGTTTTCATTTTTAACGACTATTCATTTTTTATTGAAAGATTCTTTAAATGCTTCTTATGTTCTTTTACGTAGATACGAATTGAGATTTTAATCTGATATATCTTGATTAGAAATATTATTATCTTATTTTTTTATTTTCTGTTGAAGAATCAGAGACATCTTATAAGTTTAATTTAAAATGATGACGTATACATAGCGTGAAAAGCTACTCTTATAGAGTTTTAACTCTGTGATTAGACGCTAAAGGGAGTCCCCCCCTCCTGCCTTACTTAAGACCTTTAAAAAAAAAAAAGAGGTTGAAAGTTTAATTAAAAACTTTTCAAAGAGAAGCCTTTCATAAAGGTGTAAACTTGTACATTGATATTTACAGGAGTCTTCTTGATCTCTTGAAAGTACAAATATTTGTTATTTAGTTTTGTAGTACCATACACACAACACACACAAAAACACCCTAATCGTTATATATATATATATAGTATAATATATATATATATAATTATATATATATATATATATATAATATATAATATATATAATAGGAACTTAAAAAATATATTATATATAATAATATTTTTTTAACTAAAATAAAAGGGTTCTGATGTTTTCATAACAACCATTTTGGCTCTTTTTTAAACTTCTGCATCCTTTAAATGTTAAAATGTCTAAAGCCCTGGTGTTGCTTTTCGTTGTTATATATATATATAAATACTTACTATATATATGTATTTACTCTATTATTAGTATTGTCATTATTAATTATTTATTTATTTAATTATATATATAGTAAATAATAATATATATATATATTATATATCGAGTGGCGGGTCGTGGCAAAATTCCGTTTGAAGTAGGCAGTCAAAAATATTATATATAATATATTATTAAATATATATATATATAATATTTATATATATTATATTTTAATTAGTATATTACAAATCATTTAAATTTATATATATAATTTTATTTAAAATATTATTATTTTAAATTATAAATATATATTTAATAATATATATATTATATATAATATATATATATATATTATATATATATATATATAGTATATATATTATTATATATATATTACTTAAAATTTTGCATAGGCGTCAAAGTTAGCCTTTCAAAAAAATTTGGACAAAATAAATTTTATGTGTTAATTTAATTTCAACTTTTCCCGCACCTTAAAATGCTTTTTTTTTTTTATTTTAAACTTTCGTTTATATACAATTACATTTAATGAATTTGTAGTATTAATTGTTCCTTCCGTTTAATACTTTTACATATAATATAACGTATTATATTATATCTATATATAAATTATATATAATATATTATATATAATATAAATTAATTATATATATATATATAATATCTATATAATATATTAATTAATTTAATATATATATTATATATATATATATATATAATATGATTATATATATATATAATTATTATAATATATTATATATTATATTAATATATATATATTATATATATATATATATATACATTAGCGTACATAATTGCAAGAGAATGAATGTTTTATCATTATTAATGAATCACTCGCTGTATTGGCGCAAACATATTCTAACATTTGATTTTCAATAGGCCTACAACACTCGTAAAAAAGGAATAGTTATGATATTTTAATGAAACTTAAATCGAATTACGATTCTAATTCAATATCCCCGTATTTATTAAACCTAATAAAGCCTAATTTTATTTAAAATTTACATTATACAATCTAAGTAATAAATATTAAATTTAATAATAATAATGATGAAAAGTATTCGTTTTTAATTATTACCTAACTCCAACTTTCCACACATAATAATCCTTTCCTATTTATAATAACATGAAAACGGAACACTGGTCTGCTATGGTAGCATAAGCTCAAATAGTAGGCCGAGGAGGAGTCTGACTAAAGTTTGCGTTTTCTCAGACGCTGGTTGAGTCAATGAATTACTAAATGAAATGAATTTTATTAAAAATAAAAATAACTAGTAAAACTTGGAATCTAGAAGGTTTATATGGGGTTCATTCCAAATATCATTAAAACTTTCAATTAGTTTAATATTATAATTATATGTATAATTATTTATTTTATTATTCTTTCTAATGCAATTTAAATGGGTAATAATTATTTAAAAAAATGGACTGCTTACGGATAGTACGTGCGGCACATCCAAAATATTTGTCTAGCCTTTACGAGAAATAAGGGAACTATTTTTTTGACTCAGAGAAGTATCAATTGCCACCGGATCGCCACTATTATAAAAGGAATCGAGTAGAAATTGATTACGGCATCTTAAAATCCTTCATCATACGAAAAATCATTTATAGATATTTATAATTAATTTAGTTAATAATTTATATTATATATTTTATTTATAAAAGAAATATATATGTATATTTTTAAAATTGACTATATTAATATATTATTATTTAAATATATATAATATTATATATATATATATATATATATATATATATTATATATATACTTATTAATATAACTGTTATATATTATATTTATAATATTATTATGATAGTATATATATAATATTATATATATATATAATTATATATATATTAATATATATATATTAATATTAATTATTATTATATTTAATAAATACATATATATACGTTATATATACATTAAATTATTACTATATATTTATATATATATATATATAGTATATATATATATAATTATGCTGACTTTTTAAAGTTTTTGAGCCAACTAAGGTAAGTAGTGATCGTTAGCTCACTATCACCTAAAATAGCTACTGCAAACTGAATATATATATATATATATATACTTTATATTATTAATATATATTAACTTATGTTATATTATATATATTATACTAATATATATATATTTTTAATATTATATTATAATATATATATTAATATTATATAAGTATCTATATTAAAAAGTGGTATTATATTTTTATAATATATTTATTATTAATTATATTAATATATATTTAATATATAATTATTATATAATTAATAATATTTTATATTATTATTATTATATATATAATGATTATTATCATTCAGTACTATTAACTCTTTTATTTCACTTGCTTTCCATAACTATTACGGGATATATTTTTATAGGTAGTGACTATCAAATTATTGTACAACCGTAGTAGAAGCCCTGATAGATGGCATGGTAGCTATATATTTTAATGTATATAGCATTTTCTAATTATTAAGTGTATTTATATAATATAAGTATAGTAGTATATATTATAGTATATGTCGGGACCCAAACTTCAAGTCTACCTCCATATGATGGATTAATTAAAAGTTTACTAATATCAGCATTTTACTGAAAGTAATATATAGATTAAATTTTTTATTGGGAATAAAAGGCAATCAAGGGTTAAGGTTTGAATGACAACTTATATACTACAGTTACATATTAACTATATAATCGTATTAATATTAATTATTTAGTTTATATTATTATTAATTTATATTTTTATTATTATAATTTATAATCATTTTATTTCTATAATTTTACTTTAATCACATTCTGCTTAAATACCCAGTTATTAAATTTATATTTTTATATTTTTTCTCTTTTATTTACATTTTCTTTTATTTTTCTTTTTCACTGTGTTTCATGTTTTTCTCTTAACTTCGATACTTTACTATACTTTCTTATCTTTATTTTAGTTTATTGTTTTCGTCTTTTCTATAATTTTTCTTCATATTTTTTTTCTTGTGGGTTGTTCTAATCTTTTTTTCACTTGATATAGAATTGATGAATCTATTCGTGGTTATCTATTTTTTTTTTTTCTTTTTTGTTTGTGCATAAAATTTGTTACCATTATTATTATTATTAGTGATAATATTAGACATATTCTTAAAATAGTGTTCGTAGCTTGCTTTACTTGTTAATCATATAGTGTGTGAATGATCTAATATATATCTTACTTTAACTATACATTAACTTCTATTCATAAAACATTATAACTATAGAGAACTATTTGATAAAGAACTATTCATTGTCTTGTAATACTAATTCTTTTTCATTACATATTGGTTTTTTTCTCATTTATACAGATGATTTTAACTTTCTTAATTCATTATTCATATTTGTCTTTGTTTGATTTGTCTTTCTTTGTGTCATACCCTTATTCAATTTACTTTTCTCTTTAATCTTTCTTATTCTTTCTTTGTAAAAGAAATTTGTTTATTTATTTTGATGACTTTTGACTTGGTGGTAGTCCTTTCTTTCTTTCTTTCTTATATTATCTTCGCTATTTTATATTCTTTGATTTTATTTTCTTATTATCTTCTTCTCTGATCTTAGGTTTCATTTCTTTTTCTCTCTTATTCTATTTCTCTCTTCTTTACTTCTACTCTTCTTCTCCTTACTTCTTCTATCTTTTCTTTCTACTTTCTTCTCTCTTACTTTAAAATAATATATTATTATTCCCTCTTCCTACGTGGTTCCTTCAAACTTATTCATCTTATAGTTTCCAATTGTGTGTCTTGCCTTTTTTCTAGTCGAGTTCTAATTAAATATAAGTGATTTGATATATATTTCATCTAGATGGGCCTTACAACTAAAAGTTGTCGATTTATTATTCTATACTCATAATAAAGTAGATCCTTAAGCTGGGTAGATGCAAACATTTAGAAACTAAAAATTATTTGTAATAAAGTTTATTCTTTCTTATATTTCCACATACTATTGCACATATTCTACTGATATAGTCTGATTTTTGTTTTATGTTAAACTTAGATTTCTTTCTTACATACTCTTCACTATCATTATATATAATTTTTATTTAGTTCTTTCTTTTTCGTTCTGGATAATATCACAAATGTGTGTTATGACTAATATTAAGTTCATAATAAATTATTATTTTGTGTGAGAATTCCTGTTTGCAAAGCTGTAATTTAACTATTACTATGCTGTATATTGTTAAATAAGATATTATAATATATACTATTGTAGCTCATAGGTTAATGTTACACCCTTGTATATTATCATTGATGAGGTACAGAGTGAGAACAGTAATCTATATCTGCTCTTCTTGTTAGCGGTTATTTATTCTTCACTTTTATTTTGTTCTCCCCCATTTTCTTACATCTTCTCTGTTGACCAGTTACGTAGATTTTCATTACCAGCTATTCATATATAAAATTAATAGTTTGTAACAGTAAGGTTAAAATTCAGTATAATTTACTGCCCTAACAATTATGTAGTTGCGTTTAACCCTTAGCTTACCTGAGTATTTGAGTAAGCGTGTTGGTAATCTTACTTTTTCTTGACCTGCTATTATTTTCCGCTTACCTCATATATTATCTAAGACTCGAAATAATGATAAACAATTTTTTATATATCGTTAACAACTTATTACTGATAACCAATGAGTTTAATCCTCTTATTCATTACCATATATTCTGGCTAGTAATGTTTATTATGAATATAAATAAAGTCCAGTATGATAATGCCTTGGAATAATTTTAATAATGTTTTAAATTTTCAACATTAAGGATGTCTTCCTAAAACTAACTTCTGTATAATTCCCTATATCTATAATCAACAATAAAGGGCTTCTGTCATCCGTCTTTCCGACTTTGGAGTTGACTAAGTTTCTTGGGATATGTGTTGTCTCCTCACGCTCGGAGGAAAGCTGTTCTAAAATTATTTTTTTAATAACAAAAACTACTTGTAAATTGCCCTTATCTTACATTTTAATAAAGTTTGTTAAAAGTAAAGAATAAGTAGTATATATATATAGTTATGTCTCTTAATTTACTTATTATAAAAGTGTTTTGTTACTTTAAAAGCAGATAAGGAAATCTTTACTCTTCTATATATTATAACTTCTGTAACCAATCGTTAGTTAGGTATCTTATTCTTGTAGTATCTGTTGTGCTAGTTCTAAGACTTATAAGCTATTTTCCTCGACGAGGGATTCGTATGGAAACTACTTAGTAATTCATATTTTCAATTTTTAGTGTATTTCCCAGTATATCAATTAATATATGTTTCTTGGTCGATCTAGGTATATCCTATCCACAAGGTATGCGGCACGATATTAAATATAGGAGTCAACTGTGCATTATATATTGATTTAAGAACGGAGAGTCTAGTTTTAATATTTAGTCTACTCAAGTTCCTCGCAAATGTTAAGAAACTCAGAGATTAAGTCCTATATGCAACTAACATTTGACATCTCGTAGTCAGTCGGGCAGAGTGCTACTTTGAGGTTGGTGTTATGTTTTGGTTACCCGATGCGTGAATGAATCTAGCTTCGATTGAGTGACTCCCTGTATGATCTGGCGGAAAATACCTGTTTCCGCGCATAGATTAATGTCTATACCGGATATTTGACTCCTTG
>JABUQX010040008.1:57500-60906 GCA_015478945.1 Trachelipus rathkii | reverse complement strand
CACAACTTGCAGACATAACTTCCACTATAGCCCATCCTACTCACCCTTGTCAACTGTTTACTACCGGGAACCAAACAACCATCCTCCAATCGCTGATAACAAGTTGCGTCTTACCTCAACATAGAATTATAATATAAAACCTACAAGCCATATCCTACCACTCCTTCTGCCCTCCATCTGCTAATCATCTTCCCATTACTCACACCATCTAGACCTGTATGCACATTGACGTCATGTTTTCCTTTGAGTTAACGCCCTAAATCAAATATTTCTGTACCATCTTGATAATCCATAATTCGCTCCGTATCTCACGCCCCAACTTCCCCCACATCCTCAACTTCTATTGAAATACACTCGCTCATTACTCACTCACCCCTATTTCATTCATAAACCTCTAAATATTTCCCCCCTATCTTTACCACATCTTTGAGTTTCTATTTCTATTAAATGGCGTAATTACTTGAACAGACTCTCTAAACCTTCATTCTTCTTTTTTATATTTCTTCTATATCTCCAGAATATCTTTACTTACCCTGTTTCAACATTTTTTCTGATCACTTTTCTACACAGCTCTATTACTTAGCTATTTCTTCTTCGCCTCTCCGCGCCCACTTTTGTCTAGTCCACTTAACCCTTCTTATTTCTATCCCAGTTTTAATATATAACTGAAAACTTATCAAGGACTATTAGTAATAAATTGCTGTAAGTAATAGTATTAATTTAATATTATTTTTATTATTTTTATTTTCTCATATATTATCCTATTTTATTATTCACAAGGGAATTATAACTAAAACTTATAGGATATATATATAAATTGCTAAGTAATATAAATAATCTTATTATATTTTACTTAAACCTTTTTATGTATAAAATCTTATATGGTAATCTATTATTTGTCACCACACTATATAATAATATAATTGCTACTGATAAGTCTATATTGTAGTTAGTTATTATAACATATATATTTACTTCTATATAATATTAGTGAATAATGGGTTAATAATGATCAAGTAAAATTCTTTTTTAAAATGGCTCTTTATAAAAAAGAGAGCAAAAGATTTCTATAAAAAAAAATGCTAAATAATGATAAAGAGATAATATCTTTATTCTGTTAATGATTCTCTTTATTTTTATTTTATTTGCTTTCTCTTTATTATTTTTATTTTTTCTATAATCTTTCCTGCGCTCGTGCCCATTACAATACTAGCTTGAATAAAAGCCGCTCCTAATTCCTTATATATATATATATATATATATAATTATATATATATAATATATATAATATATAGCTTATATTATCATATAATTTATATAATCATATATATTAGTTGATTATATTTAATTACAATGATGTATCTATATTTTATTAAAGTGTTTTCTTATTATTCTCTGTTTTTTACTGCATACCCTATTCCACTAAGTATTAAATAGAACTTTCACTCAATTTTCACGATGTATTAATAATTTTAAATTATTTAATCTATTTATTAATATATTATCACTCTCATTTATGTATTTTAATTATATTGTTGTCCTATCCTATTATTTTATTATAATATGATCATTTCTTTCGATATATTATATTCATTATCTCATTCTCATATATATGATTATTTACTTAATTATATATATTACTCTAATATTCATATTATTATTATTTTATTATTAAATAATTTCATTATTATAATATTTATTATTATTATGCATAGCTCTTATGATTATATATAATCAATTAGTTATTATTAGTGTATTATCTATTTTTATATTATTAGATATTTATGTTCGATTCGCTTTATTATTCTGAGTTAATGTTAAGCTAATGCGCTTGAGGGTGTGTTCCGAAGAATTGGAGGAGAGTAGTATATGCCGAACACATCATTATGACCATAGGTGTAAGAGATAAAGAGGGATCAAGTTAGAATATATGAGGGGAGAATTATATATATTTAGTCATTTGGAGGCGATAGGTGTTTTATTGCAGGTATATATTTAGTTTTTAAGATTGCGTTTCTGATTGAGTGATGTGTTATTTATGAAATAAGTGCTAGAGTGATGTGTTCGCGAAATATTTACTCTGTCCTGCACGGAAGCAAAGGGTGAGTCAAATTGAGGAGATAAAAAAGACAATCTGTTCACTCTTTGGGGAAGAGTTTGCAGCCAAGTTCCGTAATGACAAGAGATTAAAGAAGTTTTGTTTGTAAGGGTTGTGAAGAAAATATGTTGTCCGCTGTGTAGGTGGTTTATTAGAAATAGGAAAGAATAGTATGTATATTTGTCGATAATTTTTAAGCTCCTTGCCTCATCGTGAAATTTTGTGGTAGTCAATTGACATATAATAAACACACTAAACCAACACTAATATTTCCCTATTATTTCTAGACCACATTCTCGATGTTGGCTTGAATATGCTTATCCATCTATTTTCAGACTCACTTTCTCTCTTTTTACTCATCATCACATTCTATAATTTTCACTTCTCGCCCATCGATTCGCTTGTCAATTTCTTCAAGTAACTTGTGTTAACTATATATTTTTTTTTTTTATAGTGACATTTCTATTTATTCCAGTATACTCTTCTAAATTTTGCGCTTCCACACTATTTCTGAATTTTATAACTAATGTAACTCTATGTTTTAAAATTATCTATCTTTCTTAATAAGCAATTATTATGATAGTATAACTTCTCGGTTTATTTTAATATTGTACTGATTAGGTACTCAGATCGCCTAAATTAGTAAACCGTTTAACATTAATGTATATGACTATTATAGATATATATTTAAAAAGTATGAGTACTATTTTTCATATATTTATCAATATTCATTATATATTTTGCATAGTAGTACTTACCTACATTATATAAACTATTATTACTTTTGTATAATGTATGACTTCAATCTATGTGGCTATACATATATAATTTATATTCATAAGCGTTCATAAATCTCACGTTATCGCTAATATTATTTATAACTTAGTATATATTAAAATATACAATATATATAATTTAGAGATTAAAATTAGTAATAATAAATAAGGTCACTTGGTATACAAAAACATTACATATTCAAATATCTAAAGTTATCCAGGATATACAGTTATGATATAATTAATATATATTTTATCTCATACTTGAGCTATAGTATGTATTTAATATAGTATATATTATTGAGAGTAAGTTACTACTATATCTAAATATTAGTATACAAAGTAACTCAATTAATATAATATAACTCATTTATAAGATATACTTGTAAAATCTGTACTTATAGTCTCAAAATGGCATTGCTCAACATCAATGGTGGAAAGTCTTAGTAATAAATATGAAAGATGCATGAGTAAATCAATACATCACAGTGACTTTGAGAAATTTTTTTAGTGGTTAATTATTTTAATAAGT
>JABUQX010040008.1:42500-45000 GCA_015478945.1 Trachelipus rathkii | reverse complement strand
ATATAATATATTTTTGTTATTTTTTATATATATATATATATATATATATATATTATATATATATATATATATATATATATATATATATATATCTTACATTATTGCGAATGAAATGTTTTGAAAAACGATCAGTTAAAATGACAAAAATGATCGAAACTTAAAGAGGATAAATGTGAAGTTCAAAAAAAAAAAAAAATATCAGGCAAGAACAAATTCACTTTTTGTTCCAGCTTACCTTTTATAAGCTACGATCACGGTGACACATCTCGCTCGGATTACATAAGTAAAAATATACGGTATAGAGCTATTTTGGGAACAAAGAATTTTTGAAGTTCCCATTACTGTATTTTCTATGGAATAATTGTTCGACAGAAAAATTATATATATATATATATATATATATATATATATATATATATATATATATATATATATATATATATATATATATATATATATATATATATATATATTATATATATAAGAGAGAGAGAGAGAGAGAGAGAGAGAGAGAGAGAGAGAGAGAGAGAAGAGAGAGAGAGAGAGAGAGGAGAGAGAGAGAGAGAGAGAGAGAGAGAGAGAGAGTTACAAGGAAATAAATACTGTTTAGTAGTTGTGGCTTAGTTCTGAATTTTTTTTTTTTGAGGGGGGGGCTGCAGTTCCGCAGTGCCTATGGACGAGCCGCCACTGCAGTAGAAGCTCACAATACAGCTGGCTTCCCTTTCAAGCAAATATCTAACTAACTCTTTCAATGAATAACTACGTAGAAAAGCTTTAGCAATTTGTCAACAACAAGTGGAAGGATTCCACAGAACATAGACAATACTATAATAAATAAGGTTTTAACATTTATACTGTGACTTTAAGAACCAGATCCTTAATTAGGAAACGAGATACTTCCAAAAATAGGAGAGGTCTCCCAATGATCAAAAGTTCCAAAGACAAGACATTTTGTAATATCTAATGCAAGATATCCTTCGGTAAGAAAGAATCATTCAAGAATCAAGAAAGAAAGTATTCCAGTAAAGAGGTCACTTGCAACTCAGAAAGAAGCTAAGACTAAAAGATAATGAGTTTTTAAAAAGAAGATTTCTTTACCTACATCTTGGCAAATTTCAAAAATTTACTAACATATCCTCTGTTTTTCAGTAATGAAAAGACAATTACATTTTCATTTGTAAATGCTAATTGTATAAACCTGTATATTATACTCATAGCAATTATAAAGCCTATAATAATATTTACTACAAATAATACAGTATTTATTACAAATAATATATTCCAAATAATACAGTGGCCAAAATATTTATTATGAAGAATGCTGACGCAATTCTTTTCACAAATAATAATGTTTAAAAAAAAATAGAAGGAAAATATTAAAAATACTATTTTAAAATACTCTAAAGTGTCTAAATATTCTAAAATAATCTTAATAATGCTCAGCAAATATCCGCATTCAAGACTTTAATATCAACGAAAGAAGATTACCAATTTTTGAATAACGTCACAGGTTAACGAAAAATTAAAAAATTGTAGGGCTTTACAAAGAATAAATTAATAATCAAGTATATTATAATGTTAATTAAATCCGCAAAGATACTACATAAATAATTTAATTAAATAATTAAAATAATTATTATACATAATCGTATTTAATAAAATACGAGAGGTTGGCACTACTGAATATTTGAAAATCGTTTCCAGTATATTGGCAAATAGAAAATAAAATTCACAATTTCTTCAAATGTCTTTATTAATAAATATAATTACTCTTTTAATCTTGCGTAATCATAAATTAAATAATTATTTAGTTATTAAATTAATCTAATCATGAATAACTAAGATAATAAAACAAATAAAAACATTTTTGTGTCACTTAGCATTAATAATATAATTAAACTATTATTGACACGTTTAATTTAAATATTGATAATAATTATTTGAAAATAAGAGTAAAAGTAATTTTCTCTTATTTTAATTGAAATTTTTTGAAAAAAATAATACTCAAAATGTCGATAATGATATTTTAACACACACACACACACACACATACACACACACACACACATATATATATATATATATATATATATATATATATATATATATATATATATATATATATATATATATATATATATATAATATATTATATATATATAAATATATATATATACTATAATATATATAGTATATATATATATATATAATATATTATATATATATATATAAGGGGTATAAAAGATAGAGGGAGGGGGGGAACAGATATGGTGTTAAAAGATTGAGAATGAAAGAGAGTAGAAGGGTTGCCCTACTATATATCGATATTTGGTTTTGTGTGATGAATCTGAAGAGAGTTTGAAAGCATTGGTTGAAAAATTTGGCAGGGGGTGTAAAAGGAGGGATTTGAAAGTAAACGTAGACAAGAGTAAGGTTATGGTTGTGAGTGAGGACAGTCCTCTGTGTGAAGTTATGTTATAGTAAATGGTGAGCAGCTTAT
>JABUQX010040008.1:12500-35000 GCA_015478945.1 Trachelipus rathkii | reverse complement strand
TAAATATTAAAGGTAAGATAATCATATTAGAAAGATAAAGATAAAAGATATAGCAAAGATTAAAGATAAGTTAAATTTTAAAGGTAAATTAATCATAAAAGTTAAGATAAGGATTAAAGATAAGGTAAAAATTAAAGATAAGTTAGAAATTAAAAGTAAGATAATCATAAAAGATAAGATAAAGATAAAAGGAAAGATAGAGATTAAAGATATGTTAAAAATTAAAGGTAAGATAATCTTTAAAGATAAAGATAAATGAAGAATAGGATGAAGAATAAGATAATAATAAGATAATAGATATAATATGAGATGTCTTCTTCCTAGGGATCCGAAACTATAAATGAGCAGAGTTTGAAGGAGTGGAAGATAAATAAGATAAGGCTCATAAGAAGATAATGTTAAAATTTTTTCAATAATAATCATATTAAAATATATTTTACTAAAAGACCAAACAGAAAAAACAATTCTAAAAACATTATTATATTAATTATATATTATATAATAATATATATATATAGTATATTATATATAATTCTAATATATTAATAGTATATATAATATATATATTAGAAAGAAGACATTTAGAAAGTAAAATTTTTAAAATTCTTATATATATATATATATATAAATATATATATATAATATATATATATACTATATGTAATTATATATATATATATATAAATATATATATATATATATTATATATATAATATATTATATTAAGTATATAAAAATTGCAAAACTTACATACCATTTTCCTATGATCAGTCTTTTGAAACATTTAAGATTAAAGACTTTTAAGAATATGTCTGTCCCGATGAAAATTTTTTATAAAACTATTATTTATAATAATATAATAATAATAATAATAAATATTAATTAAAATAAAGCAAACCAAGAAAAAAACAGTCTAGTATCATATAAAGTCAGATTAATAAGCTACAAAGAAACGCCTTTTTTAATGAGAAGAACTTACATTGAAGAAAGAAGAGCAGAGTAAGAAAAAAAGAAAAAAAAAAATCTCGACTAAAATATGGGCTGTCAAAAACTTGAAAATATCAAAATATTCACATTTGAAAGTCTTTCAATCTTTGCCCATCTTTTCCACTACGCCCCAAGCCTACGTGCCGCTGCGTGCTAACTCTTGTATCCTTAAAGCATCTTTGAAATTGGTTGTACTTCACCTGCGATCAGTGCGATAATTGTTTTGTCAAATGGGTTATTCATTGATCTTCATGCAATTCTTAAAAGTTTTTGTATTCGCCATTCGTACACTGAATCTTATGTCATTGAGTGGCTTAATTCATGGTTTTTCAAGTTACTTTAAGTTTGTTGTTTTCGCAATCACGTCACTTGAATTTGTCATGTCAAGAATGGTTTCTAGTATCATGATTTCTTTAAGTTACTTTAAAATTGGTTTGTATTCCGCATTTGAAACACTTGGATATTTATAAGTACCGGAGTTGATTAGTTCGGCGGCTTTGAGATGTTGCCTTTTAAAAGTTAGTTTTGACTCACATTTGAACACAAAAACGGTTTTGCCCTGGTGGGTGTTCTTTCTCAGGTGTGGCTTATTCTTTTTCTCCAGACCTTGACCCTCTGACTATAGGGAGTTCCTTCTTGGTTAAACTTTGAGGATAAGCAAGTGCAATTGGGTTTAGCTTGATCTTCTAATAATCAATTTCTACTTTGGGATCTCTTCACCAGTGGCAGGTTATCTTCGCGAAGGGCTGGTGGTGGCGGAGGTGTGGTGTTTGGGGTTGCTGCTAGGAGGGCACACCCATTATGAAAAGATGGGATGTTGGCGCTCTTTAGTGTAATACTTACATCCACTCCCGAAATCTATAAACTTAAATAAGTATTAAATTTTTTCTTAACAAACAAAGAAATTAATAACGTAGTTATACATGTAAGATAAAATTAGAAGTAACTTATTTAATTTAGACCCATGGAAACAATGGGAGAAATTTTGGAATATTATAATTGTTTTCTATTCAAAAAAATAGATCAATCAAGTCTTAATGTAGAAAAAACTGTGTCTATCAGAAGCAATATGAAACAAGAACTGAAAATATTGTTGGCTTGTTCGTGGGTCTTTCACAAACAAAAAGCAATATGGTCTCTCAAATATAAAATAATTTCCTACGAATGTTAATGAGTAGCAGGCAATGTTTCAAACCTGTCTCTCAGATTATTTACTTAATAATATCCACCTCCATCTCCCCCCTTCTCCTCATCATTTAAAATTGCGGCTTGGCTAACCCTAAAAAAGAATTTAACTCGCTCCACTGCCTCTGTAATAAATATCCATATTATAATCATCATCACTCAACTTTCTTTCCCCAAGACTGTGGGTAAGGTCGTACATCACAGAAACAGAAAAGTGGAAGAATAGTGAGCAAGTCTATAAAGAATAGCCCTAGCCTTACCAGCCCCTATCTTTTAGTGAGAGCCTCGTCGCAGTCAGTAAAAAATCTACCTAAAAGCTTCACGACCGGACGAACCTCACTATGAATTCTCAATGTGGGGTTCATGCTTTGGCCCAGGTGGTCCAGCTAAACCATACCCCTTGTCATAAAAACCGCCATCACTCCTAATAATGCACCTTTCTTCCTCCTCCAGGCATTCTTACTGACTCAATCCATTCCCCTTTTTCTTCGTTCCCCCAGCCGGTCGATTCCAACACACTCACCACTAACAAAACTGACTATCATCCATCCTTCCACAGAACCCAAAACCATTTTCTGTGCGGTTCTTGTCTTTTTCTTCAGGCACATTTTTCTTTATATTTCTCTATTATTCACTAGAGGTTATCGTCTAAATCAGTGATTTCTTCCTCCCACATGAACCAAAACCACCCAAATGGTACTTCAGTTATTCTTCAATTAGCCCTTCTCACACCCACACATCCCAATAAACTGTAAACGTTCATAATATCACATGTATCAAATCTCCTCTCACAACAAATCCCTAAAGATTTGTCCATCTAAACACATTGTACTTTAGATCATAATCTCTTATTCCAGACATAGTTCTCTCAACAATACATTAACACAGCTAACAACAACCCATGTAAGACCCTACCACTCAAACTTCATCACTTACATCCACCCACAATTTTAATTGCACACACCCCCACCTCTACCATTTCAACTAGAACTTTCCACTGCCTCGGCATCAACCTGTTCCCTACATCCCATCATATCCTTAAATATTTAAACTACTCCGACACTTGTTCCAGCCTGCTAATGTTCATCTAACATAACTTTACCGATGACTGTCCTCACTCCCAACCATAACTACAAAGGATTTTATTTCAACTCTTTCTTTAAACTGCCAAATCTCTCTACCCAATCCTCTCAACTCTCTTCAGATTCATCGAGCACCAAAACCAAATCATTCCGCCATATAAAGTAGGAACCCTCAACTCTTTCCTTCTCCATCATTCTAACACTATTCGTGCCTGCCAATTAACGCCATCCTCATATCAAAATTTGAATAACCTAATGAACATAACACATCTCTGCCTCACTCCCATATAATATTAAACCTAATCAATACACTCCTATTTATCTTAATCACTAAATAGTAATAAGTCTTTATATAAGTGATAACACTAATTACCTGATTTTTGGAGGTCATGCGTATGAATAGTCATTCTGATGTCCATGGTCAGTTTATCTAAAGTAAGTCTGCTTCCCCGATTTCACACCTGGCTACCTAAAAATTATTAAAATTTCCAAATTTACTCACTTATTTAAGAATTATGAAGTCTTACAATTTGATTACCTTTTTTAAAAATAAGCAATAAACCAACTTTCACAGAAGAAATTAGTGTATTTAAAATCAAATCTGTATATAGTAAAAAAAAGAAAGTCCTATTCTCCAAAATAATAACAATTTGAATAACAGAAAACTTAATCATACCTTTACTTTCATCTTGCTCATCATAACTCATCTTTCGCTCCTGAACCTCATCTACATAAGTTGGCAAATTAAAATCCAGCTCAAACTACTTTTTTGCATCTGCTCAAAAATAGAACTTCAAAAACGTTGGGAACCTCGGGTTTATGTCATGGCCTCTATTTGAGTTACGGTGACTCTATTAGGAGTGTTTTTGAACATTCTGGCTAAAAATAAAGAACCAAATTTAAAAGGAACATTATAAAGATACTGTCTCTTGTCTCTAAGGACCTTCCCTGAGGAGAATGGATTAATCTCACGCCCACTTTTGATGGCCATTTAATTAGAAGGATAATAACGGATTAATTCTTTTCCATTCAAATAAAAGTTGAATTGCAAATGACCTAAGCTTAAAATGCATAAGCTTAAATAAACTACGCCCACTAAAACATGAAACGCACTAGAATGTAATCAAACGTCAGAATCAAGTACGTAATAAGGTAACCGGATTGATTCCATCGTGGGAAAATAAAAAATAAAAAAAAATCCTTTTCGCACCAAAAATACTAGAAAATGCCCATGCCTCGCAGAAGGCTGAATCGCTCGTAAAGGCTCTTCATTCGGTCGAATTGGTTTAATCTGTTCATGGTACCATGTAATTCAGAAGAATAAATTTGAGAGAATAGTGAGAAGAGTATGAATGTATTAAGAAGGCAAATTGTGAATTTGATGCTTGACTGGAAACAATAGATAAAATAAACGGTTAAAATGATTTGGTGTTGAAAATGTTTTGCTTGTTGAAGTGAAGAGGGAGAAAGGATTGCAATTTGATAGTGACCTGTGTACCAAAACTATGGTATACTCTTGTGTCTGTGAGTCCTAAAATCTAATGTTAAAATTTAAGTTGAAAACGTAAGTCTATTTGTGTCTAACATTCTGAGTGAAACGGTTTGAAATAGACGTATTTTTTGGATAAGCATAATGATTTGATGGTAATAGCGAGCGTTCCAGATTTGATTAGGTTGTGAGGATCGAATTGGATACGTGATCAAAAAAGTGGGATGGTATAGCAGTGTTGGGGTGGCGGAAAAAAAAATGATGATGGGTAAGAAGTAATATTTCTGTGAATAGAGAGGAATGTAAGTAATACTTTCTAAACACAAGATTAGTCCATAAGTATATCTCAAGTGTCGAAGTAGGATGGTATCGATGTAAAAAGTACGAGATTTGTGTTGGTGAAAGAAAGCGATTGAAGTATGTTGGATCTTAAATCAGTGATGGTTTAGATGGATTTACCATCAATTCAGTTTCTAAAGTTAAAATAAGTAGTAAGGGCTGGAATGTAGAGAAGTGATACGAAAGAAGTACGGTAATTAAGATGAAATTATAAACAAGCAATAAGATATATAACATTGTCTGCTAGTAAAAATCGTTAATGTAACCAATATACCTGGGAACAAATTTGGCAAATAAGGGGAACAATTGTTAGTAGTGCAAAAGGGAAGTATTGAGTGCAAAGTCGGAAATAAAATGTTAACTATGTGATGTTTGATATGAAGCGGTAATAATAGGTAGTTAAAGGTAAAATACCGGTCGGTTGAAGTACTAAAACAAATGGATGAAAGTTCCAAAGACAAGATGCTTGAATATTTATAAGGAGAAAAAAGAACAATATTTAAAAAACATATAAAAAAATAGGTAAATGAACATTTCTGAAAGGAAATAAATGCGGACTAACAAGGGAAATCGAACTCTTTTGATAGAAAGCGCGAAGGTTAAGAAGAGAAATAGGGAATGCTCTTAGAATAATGAATAGGAATGTACTTTGTAACAGACGAAATGGATGTGATGTGTGTGAGAAAGAACACTTCGGAAATCTGCATGAAATTAGCAGAGATGAGGAGTAAAGTGTAAAGTGTTGTTTGGATGGTACAAAAAAATATTAAAGTGCAAAAGAATAAAGGAGGTAATGGTAGGCGTAGAAAAGTTGAAGAATGGTAATTCTCAGGTATAAGAATGAAATATTGGGGTAAAAATGTCAAGGAACATGCGAAAATGATGAAGAAGTCACGAGAGTGTGTAATAAAGCTTAGGAGTATAGTTCCAGGGATTGAGGAAGCTAATAGTACCCTTCTATAACGGTATAGCGGAAGATAAGGGAACTGTTGAAATTATTTAGGAAATAATTATTGAGTTTGTACAGGGAAGAATATTCTTATTTGTCGAAAGATCGTCGATGATTGAAGACTGACAGTTGGGTGAAGAACAAAGATGCGTTAGAATGAAGGAGTTATAAAATCTTTCACATGAAACAAATATGAGATAACATGAGGGAGAAGAAGAATAAATGTATTGAGTTTTATGGATTCAACAGGCATATGATAGATGTAATAGGGAAGCTCTATCTGTGTTAGTGAATAAGAGTTTTGGTGTACTTCTGATGCGAAAAAGTTGTAGACGATAGTGAAGCAATAAAATAAAGTGGTTCAAAAGTGATTGGGTTTATATTATAGCGTAGTGAGGCAGTTATATCTCTGTATTCAATTTCGTAATGCATGTTATGAATAAATTAGAGGTGGGGGGGCAAATGGTGTATAAAGAGGAAATGATGGATATGAGGTGTGCCCTACTAGTTAATATTAGCGGATGATTTTGTTTGTGTCGAATCTGACGAGAGGTTTGAAGAGGATGGGAGAGTAGTATTGCAGGGTGTGTAAAAGGATGGTTGAATGTCAAACGTAGACAAAAGTAAGTAGTTGTGAGTGCGACAGTCCTCAGTTGAAGTTATGTTAGATGAGTAGCTGGAACAGATGTCCGAGTTAAATATTTAGGTGTCAAGCTGTTTGGATGAGAAGAAACGGAGACTCGTTAGAAGGAAAGTTTTATGGCAAGAAAGAATGCTGTGCGAAATAAATGTTTGTGATGTAAAGGGACTAAATCTTGAGTGCGCTAGGTTTACATGAGGTATTTTTTCCTGTTACCTTGATACAGAAGTGAACGTAATGGTCATGAATAACGAATATAGACTAAAGTTCAATGCATGTGTTCATGATGGATCAAATCTTTAGGGGCGGCTAGGTGTGAAAGCAAATGTAACATAAAAGAGGAATGAAAATATTAGAGATGTGTGTGTGAAAGAAAGAGGGTAAATGAGAGAAAAAATGAAAAGTATGGTTGAGACACTGTTGGTTCATGGTGAAAGGATGAAATAGTAGTCAGGTTGTTAAGCGGGATCAAGTGGTGTTGTGTGTTGGAATCGACCATCTGGAGACCGAAAAAAAGTGGACGAGTACATGAAAGAATGTCTGAGGAGAAAAAACAGTTGGCGAGGCAATAAAGATGTATATAGGAGTGGAAGGGTTTTTGGAGGGAGTGTGTTGACCCACCTGGGTCTAAGGGATGACCTACACCTGACATATGTCAAGGAGGCTGTTGCATCCTTGAAAACCCCTAGGTGGATTATCTGACTGGCACCATATCTCACAAACGTAATGTTGGCGTAAGGCTAAGCTTCTTCGGCCCTACTGAATCCAATTACGAACTACAATTTTCTTTTCGATGCATTCACGACGCACTACCTCCAGTCTGGAAAGAAAACAAGAAATAATATATAGTAATATTATAATTATATATATATATGCTTATAATTAAATATATATATATATATATATTAAATATAATAATATATATAATAATATATAATATATATATAAAATATATATAATAAATAATATAATTATATATATATATATTATATATATTCGAAAAACCTTGCCGACCACGGAGGGTTGATAGAGCAAAACGATAAGGAACATTAATTATAATAATTCATTTATGACTCCTGTATCAGAGTTACTGATATGAGGAAACCACTGTGATGTTTTGACGCTCGTTCATTTTGTGACCGGAGAATTTTCGCCAATTTAATGTTATGCAGTGTGCGTGGCGTACATCTGTGTACTCAGGAGGTTGATAGATGAAATAGGATATTTGTTAACCAACATATGTGTGTGACGCAGTTTTTAAAGCAATGTAAAACTTAGAACATCAATTTTTGGGGAAAATAACAGGGCGTTTCAGAGGTCGCCTGTAGCTGATTACATCCGTTACTATCGCCTATTGCCTGTCGGCACTCTACGAACATTGCTCACTGTTCTGATTGATCAAAACCCAGTTGAATATTCGCGTGAATCATCCTTTGTTGACTGGAACAACACTCTTCACAATCCCCAGATAGAAATAATCTAGGGGCGTGAGTCGTACGATCTTGCAGCCGACAGTCCCCCTCCATTCCATTTGTCAAAGTAACCTCGTCCAGATACGCCGTACTTGGTGCCGAAGCGTGTTCTGAGTAGTTGCAGTACGTAGTCATCACAAAACGGGTGAATGATGACAGTCAGCAGATAACACCCAAGAATTCCACCCCAGATGTTCATGCGAAATTTCCTTCGAATTCACCAAACATGTCTAATTGTCCCTCCTGTGGGCTTTTCTGCTGGTTGAAGTACCAATTCTCTGGGTGTGAAGCACACTCATCGTAAAGCAACACATGTCAGGAAAGGGCCAATGATTATCAGATTCCTCAAGTTGCCGGAAACTCAACCGGGCAAATCGCACACGGGTGCGAAGTCGTTTGGCCCAAGTCCTTGTACTTTCTGATAGTGGATGCATGTGAGGCTTCCTCTCAAACTCGAACACAACACGATTTGAACCCATGGCATGCAATGCGCGTTCTCCTTAGTCGACCAGGTCGTTGACGACTCCTCAACACCTCTTCTCAAACGCAGGGATCCTCGATTAGCCACTCCACCAATGCACCGGCGGACAAAGGCTCCATTATCTCGAATGCAGCCTGATGATTGTTGCAAACCATTGTTGAGGGGATTCTGTTGAAACCGTCCCGACACCTAGGTTGCTCTCTTGCTCCATTCCGTTCGCCGCACCGTACAACATTATCATGTCGGTTAACTCGGAAAACAGATTTGCCATGCATCCTCGTATCGGCAACTGTATTATTTCTCGGCAAAATCAACCGATGAATGGAAAATATCGATCGCTCATCATTGGTTCTCTGCACACGTTAACGTACTCATTTACGCAACGCCCCTAAACCATAAAATTGAGTAACCCTAAAATCGTCGGTAAACCTACATTCAGACAGTCACACACATAGAACTAGTGTACTTTCAATCGGCGGTCTTTAACTGGAACTACTTGAACGTCATACAACATAAGGTGATTAACATAAATTTACCAGAGTGCCAAATTCCCCGCAAGTTTTCCTGATTTTACGGAATCACACTCTGTAATAATATTATATTATATATAATATATAAGATATATATATATATAATATATAATATATAATAATATAGTATATAATAATAATAATATATATAATATATATATATATATATATATATTACTGGTATATATCAATGACTGAATGAAGGAAAGTGACATTTTTAGCGAAATTGTATAGCACACATTAAAGAATTCATGCCTCTAAGAATGTGTACAGGGAACTCTTTGAACAAAATAAACTTTGGCATTTAAATCCCAATAATGCCCAAAAAAGGAATTTATCATTTCTTCACTAAATTTTTACAGCTCGAACGACATTATTTCAAAAATTTGCTCCAATACTTTATAAAACACATATATGTAATATTATATTTATGATATATATAAATATATTATATATATATAATATATTATATATAATATTATTATATATATAGATATATATCTACTATAATATATAATAGTAATATTAAATTATGACCCATTCTAGAGAAAAAAGAAAAATAAAGTCAAATATAGGTAGTAACTATAAAATACTATCTATATAACCTTACCTGATGTACCGGTATATAATTATCTGCATAATGAGGCCCCGATCTCTCCTCCATAATGATTTTCAGATATTTATCAATTTTGGCGGTTTTAACAGAAGCTGAAAAAAAAATTATACTCTTTTAGACTTTACACACTATTTAAAAAAACAAAGACAATCTTTATATACAAGAAATACTTCCTTCCCACAAAGCTAATCCCGATATGTTTCTCACTTTAGAATCATTTCATTACTGTTCATAAGTTACCAACAAAACTCATGTCTACCTTTCCTAATTCCTATCCACTTTTATATTCCTCCAAAGTATTTTACACAATCTAAATTCCAATCATTCACATCTTAAGTTTTTATTTATTTTTTTTAAGTCTTCAATATCCTTCTTGTGTTATCAACCTTACTTTTCAACCATATGCATCCTAATTCCTTTGTCATAGCTATTGCTAAGGTTTCTGCTTTATATATTTTATGTAATTACTTTCATTCATTTATTGAGCTTTATAGAATTCCAAAAAGTGTGAATCTCTCGCCAATGCAATGTGTTAATTTTCAAATTCTTCTTATCCCCAAACTATTTGTGTAGTGAATTCAATCTATTGTTGGTCAACAAAAATTTAAGAGATAAACTCATGGCAAACTTCAGAAAAACTAGAATAGAAAAATATAAAACTCATATATAAACGGTACCAGTACTGTATACTTTATGAAAAATAGCATCTACTCTAAACATGGTGTATAAATCAAATATATGGATAGTTTAATGAACATAATTGCAGACACATGCAGTTATTAATAATAAAAAATAAAATAAAACTAAATTAAATCTCTATAACAATAACAAAAGATAAAAAAAAAAAAGGTTAATATTATTTCTTGAGAAAATCTGCCTCATATATATATAATATATATATATATATATAATATATAAGATAATAATATATTATAATATCAATATTATTATATAATAGATATATATATTATAATATTATATAATAATACAGACGGTAATTATATATAGGTAATGTATAATAAATATATAAATAATATATTATATGTATATATAATATATATATAATATATACTAGATATATAATATAATTATAATTAAATATCATATAGATATAAATATATATATATATAATATATATATATATTAATAGTATATACTATATAATACTACTATTTCGAAGTGATGGGGAGTCAGGATCGGGTGCGTTCAAGGTAAGGACGAAGTCGGAATCGAATAGAATTCCCAAAAGTCGGGCAGTTCAATTAAAAAAGAAAACGACTCCTACCGATCCTAAAACAACTTGTAATAACTTCATATAAAAATTGAAAAACCAACTTTCTTTTTTATAAAGCCACATTTTTTTTTTTTTGACATTGTTTTACCAGGTAAATATGGTTTTTATCTTTAAATTTTTTCCTTCTTTAAAAGAAAAGAAAAACTTTTCCAGAGACTCCAACCTAAAAATAGATTTTTTCTTCCTGAGCCCGAATACGCTAATATTTTTCTTGAGAAGACCAGTAGTCACACCCTAACCATCCAAAAATTCGGCTTATAATGATCGCAAATTGATTAGATATTGACCTTTATATAATATATATATATAATATATATAGATATTATATATATAGATCATATAAATATATTATATATTATATATAGATATTATATATATATACATATATAGTGTTGTGTGGTGTGTGTGTGTCGTAATCGAAATTATGGTCCCATTGGGAGTTGGGAAGCGACTTCAGTTTTGAAAAGATGAGTGGTTAATCCGTATATGACGTCATTGTTTAAATACTAACTTTACTACTTTTGAAAATGTGGAATAAAGATCGGGTTATATAATATATATATACTTATTATATGTATATAATATATATATATATATAATATAATATATATAATATATCATTATATATAATATAATATAATATATATATTATTTGTATAGTTACTGACAAAATGGCTAGCAAGTAGTGAAATGTATATATTAAAAATATAATAATAATATATATATATAATATATTAATATTATATATATATATATATATCATTCAATCGGGGTAATTCCAAAAAAAAAGTGATTTTGAAGTACAGGTAGCCTTTATCTCAAAAACTATTAGAAGATACCATCTATTGATACACTAATTTCGGAAGATCGTGCGAAGAGAAGCAATTGGAAAAAAAAAAAATAATAAGTAAAACTAATATTTTTCCGGTCACAAAAAATTGGGGTGGGGCAATTCCAAAAAATAGTTAAAACATAAATCAATGAATATTTATAAAATTTCAATTCTAAATAAAAACATTTTTAACTGTTATAAAAAAGCTATATATTCCTCTTCATACATCTTGGTCAATAACCAAGAATGATCATCAGGGGTAGGTCAATTTCAATCTTGCATTCATCTATTATTATCGTATCTGGCGAAATCTGGCAAACCAAATTGTAGGTGATGTGTCACCTCATCAAGACGAGCGTTATTTTAGATAGCACAGATCTTTCAAAGTTTGCATATCTTTTTCGGTGTTGTCACCCTCAATTGTTGACAGATATTTGTGCGCACCCCCGGTAAGGGTTTAATGATATATTATATATTTTTGCTGGTTTAAATGCGATAAATAGATGCTAAGTTTTTAGGTTGAGGCGAAGATTAAAATTTAGGCTTGAATCCTTTATATGCTAAATTGAAATCAAGTCATCTTGGCCCCTGACTTGGGAATTATTAACCCTACATGAATCATTTGAACACATTCAAAGTCAGGTTTCTAAGTCAAGGAACCTTATTTTGATCGTGAACATTACTTAACCCTAATGCCTGCACTGCACACAGCGCCCAATTTGGAATTGCCCGGGTAATATAATCTTCTGTAACCTTAATACAAGCATATTTATTATTGAAACTCATATATATAGACAATAATCTTAGAAATGTACTTTAAAAATAAATATACTTTAGTATCCAACAATGTTTCAGTTTTAAGTTATAAACCTTCACATTGTGTCCAAATTTTCACCAAATTTCTGAAATGAAATTAAAAATTTCAATATTAAAAAATGTTTTTTTAAAAAAAAAATTTACAAGTTAGGACGAATATCAATTACCCCCACAGTTTCTAGGCAATGTTTTTTAAAAACTATAAATTTTTAATAATTAACAAAACAGTTTTGGGGGATCACATTATACAGGTATTTAACCCGCTCATGGTAATTAAGTATATATATATATATATTATATATATATAATATATATATATATTATATAATTATAGATATATATATAAAATATAATATATATAAAAAATATATATAATATATATATATAATGCTATATATAAATATATATAAAAAAATAAGATAAATAATATTAAAAAAAATTAAGATATTATATTTTATAGTTTAAATATAATATATAAAATAAAGATACTATATATAAAATCTTATATATTATATCAACCTCACTGCAACTGGCACTGCCACTATTATGATGGAACGACTTCTACGTAATATAAGATTATCTGAATGTAAGGATTCATAACCTGTTCCGTTTTGAATCTGTCATATCTGTATTGTACACTAAGTTAACAATTTAATCAACAGTCGCCTATATTACTGTATTTCATCTAAAGTCAGGTGATAATCCCTTTGATATATAAATTAATTATATTTAAGATTATAAATAATATATAATTAATATATAATCAATTAATAATAATAATAAGAGATAATTAATTAATAGATTATAAATTCGGATTTCTATAAAGTAAACTTTAGTATAGAAAAGTGGATTAAACTCACAACTTCTGTGCATTTATTATTGATGTATTTTCAAAGAGAGTTAAATAGTATTATATTATTTTATATATATTTATTATATTTTATATATTATGTATATTATATTATTATAATATTATTTATTTTTTATATATTATATTTATGTATTTATGTATAGATTAATTAATAGTATTATATTTATATAAACTTAAATATAGTGACCTAATTAAAGATATATGAGTATTATGATATACTTACCTCACAATATAAAATATATTTGTTTAACAGGAGAGAAGTTTAAAACACTTCAAATCTGAAAAATAATAATTAGGTGTAATAATAATAATAATAATAATAATAATAATAATAATAATAATAAAATAATCAATTAATATTATTATTATATATATAATCCCAAATATTAAATCTGAACAAATTGTATACTACTACAAATATGATTATTATTAATAGACAGTAAGTAGGAAGGAAAGACAAGATGAAGAGCAAAAAATTAAAGATGAAAAGAAATGTGATTTGACAGAATTGAGATGAGTTAGGGAGGGGGGTAGGGGTAAGGGGTAAAGACACAAAGGGTGAGGGCAAGTTCAACACAACAATCAGCTCACTTTGTATCAAACAGTTAATAAAAAGTTATGAATAATAATAATAATGTTTAAAAAACAAAAAGACAATCAGCAAGCTTCATAATACTTATGTTAAACTGTCAACTGAATATTGTGTACCAGCTTGCTTGGGAATGGTGGGAGCGGGGGGAGCTTGGGACTTATCTAAGGAAGGACACTGATATACTGGAAGCAGTTTAGCAGAGCTAAAAGAATAATCTGTGGCTTTGAAAACCAGAGTTAAGAAGATTGAAAAACTGGTCATGTTTCTGAGGAAAGTCCCGAGATTTCTTAGGGAATAGGCCTATATAATAACAAGTAGGCCTGGGTCCTTTTCCTTTCTTGCGTCCAGGTCATATCTTTGTTAAAAATCGGTTTGGGATAATTTTTTTTATAATTTCTATGTTTCAAGTGCTATATCAAGATGATTTTCTCAATGAAGAAGAAAAAAAAATTTTTTTTTGGTAATTTTAATTTTTAGGCATTTGTTGCCTTTTTTTATTTTTTAAATTTAGGTTACATTGTTAGGATAACATAAGTACATTAAGCAACTAAAATAAAAAAAAAAAAAAAAAAAAAAAAAGAATTCATTATTTCATGAAAATTGCTTAATATAATCTTTTTAAAACATAAAAAAGAAAAAAGTTCACAACCATTTAACAAAAGATATGAACCTGGCACGATGAAAAGACAAAGCTCAAGCTTGATATTCAGATCAGTTCATAAAGTTTTCATCTCTTGTCATACATTAAAGGGTCAATAGTCGTCAATACACGGAAAATGGAAAACAGAGGTCAAAATAGAAATAGAAAAAAATTTTGTTGATTTAAGAAAACACATTCACAGCTAGTTAACTCAAGAGTAGAATTTGGAATTTTTACGTAAGTCCCATTATAACCTTAATGGTAATCTAATTCGGTAAGGGTACATGTGTAAAATCGGTGGAGGGAATTGGCTTCGTTACGATTTATGCAATACCTGTCTGATCGAAATACTGTGATGAGAAATTACATTAGAAATATTTGTAATACAGAGGGTTTATCAAAATACACATGTAATACAGTTTTTCTCTTAATACTAATGTAGTAAGACAATTGATTAACTGGAATTTAATAGTCTACTACATGTGAAAACGCCATGCTTGAACTTCCAAGTATTATAACTACACTATCACATTTCATATAATCATCCTACTAAAAAAAAAAAAAAAATTAAAAAAAAAAAAAAAAAAAAAAAAAATTTCAAAATAATGATTTTTCTTTTAAAACAAATCCAGATTTCTGGATTTTACAGAATCGCTAACTTTGGATAACAAACGTTTAAAGTAGCTATATCAGCTAATTATGACTGGGGGTTTCCATCCACAGGGTTTAATCTGCGGAAGGTTTTCCTCCACCCCATCTTTTTCTCTATATAATTATAACGATATTTTATTATATTCATTTCCTCTCCCCACTCACTCATGTGATTGGTTTTGTGTTGCAACTTAAATTTTGTATTAGAATTTTGTCCATACAAGTTGCTCGTGCTTTTCAAAAAATAGATATTTTGCAAGTATAGTCTTATAGTTTTTGAAAGAAATGAAGACAGCATGCCACAGTAAGAAAAAAGGTATAGTAATAATGGTGATTAAATTTCCGACATTCCTTGGGATCCTTTCTAAATGGACCATAGAGTCTGCATCTAAAATGTTATACTAATAACTTTTGAACCCAGATGGTCAGAACCCACAATGAATACATGAACCTTATAACTAATATAACTAAGCCGATGAAAAAGTAGGTCGGATGAAGTTACAGTTATGAGAAATCTTTATGGACTTAGTGACCATAAATTAATTAGATTAATATGATGGTGATATCTGTCCAAATTTGCAAGTTAATAAGGAAAGATCTTAGATTCCCGAAATGGCGATTTTACAAATTTCGAGACATGCTTAGTATATACGACTGGATAAAAAGTTTAAAGAACCAAAACTGTTTATCATGTGGGAACCATTTCTAAGCAAATTAATTGATATTCAGGTCTAGTATGTTTTAAGATAAACCCATTAAAAGGCGTGGCAAAGAGAAACCTGCCTGGGTGAATAGAGAGATAAAGAGAGAAGAATAATGAAAAAGTCGAGATGTTTTAAAACAATATCAAGGGTAGTAACCGGTAGCTATTTAGTAAAAAATATAGAAAAATAAATGAACTTAACCAGTCAATAAGAAAGGCAAAGATAGGGGGCAGAATAATTAGTCAATGAATATAATAAGAAACCTGAAGAAGTTTTTACGCTTTATAAATTAATAAGTAAGACAGTAGGAACAAATTGGGTCCAACTAAAATGAAATGAAATGTTCAGTGAGTCAATAGGATTTGGCAACATCATGCTTATTTGCTTCATGTTTACTTTCGAGTAAAAGTTAGATAATAGTTTGGAGACTAAAGTTCTTGTATGCATGTAAACAAATAGACTTACAGAAATTTTGATTGAATGTAAATAGAATAAACGTTTATTAAGATCAATTGACCAAAACAGCCAGGGCCCTGATGGTATATATGTAAATTCGAAAGAGGTATTACCAGCATTGCAAAGCACGTATTTGACATTTTTAAGCTCGTCTATAAACATGTGAGTACAGAATTACTGGAAAACACATATTTGTGCCTATAAAAAAAGGTAAGTAGTCAAGGAGATTTGGCAATATAGTCAGTTGGCTTAAATCTCTGGTTGTAAAGGTTCGGAAAAGTTAATGAAAGGTCATAAGAGAAATATTTTAGCAAGATAACAAGGTAATGAGTGACCCAAGCAAGGTTCAAGAAAGTAGGTCATGCAGTAAAACCTTTAGAATTAATGAATACTATTACTGAACTGCATACCGAGAGACCAGTTGAATATTATAATAACCTTTGGCAAGCTTTTGATTAGGCTGAATGAAGTTATGCATAAGTGGTATAGTGTAAGTGGTACATATTGTTGATTAAAGAGGTGTCCCTACAGGTCCAGCCATGGCCACATTGTCTCGATATGGCTAATTTAAGAATATATACGACAGGGACTTAAATCAAGTTCCTAAGTTTGCAGATATACAATCATTGGCACCTCATAGGAATAGTGAGATGTATACAAGGGCAAATGAATTTTTATAGTAAAGAAGGTAAGGTTCTTCACCTAGGACCTAGCTACTCAAATAAAAGTTTACTACTAAATGAATGGGACTGCTTGAATCTTTGGTCCCAAGAAAAAGATTTAGTGGATTACTAAGCCAATAATTTGAAAAAGTTACTAATCATTTGGAAGGCAAGGAAAAAAAAAATATGCATGCTGGACATTATAAAACCAATGGTTTTTACAAGAGCAAGGAAGTAAGTAAACTGCATAAACGCTATGTTAGGCCAGTATGAATATTGTCCAACAACAATTTGGCCCCTTAATTAAAGAAGACTAGAAGTGCTAGAAATAGTGCAACATAGAGCAACAAGATGATCTGTTTGAGGTGGTGCTATAGGAAGAACTGAAGGAGTTAAAATGTTTCCCTATTAGAAAGGCCAGTTCATAGGAAACATATACTACACAGTCTACAAAAATATTTTCATCTATTGAATACAGAGACCAAATAAATCTCATAGTCAACACCGGATGGGAAGAACCCAGGGGCAAATAAGAAAATTAGAAAAGAAAGATGCCATCTTGAATATAAGAAAGCTTTCATTCAAATGGGTTGTTAAAGTTTGAATGGTTCACAGGAGTGTTGAGTGAGACCGATTGCACTCATTTAAGAAAGATAGACAGGCTATACGTGGATGGTTTGGGTATCATTACATAAGAATAATTTTAGTAAAGCCAAATTGGCAGGTTTTAGTTGATAGTTATTAAGGTTAAATTGCAGTTATTACTATAAAGCTATTAAAGATTGTAGTGTGGTTAATATTTATTTAGATAGTTTTTTTTTTTTCTTAGTTGTAGACTTTGTGTTATACAATGCAGTTATTGACAAGCCCTTGGTGCTTGTGGTTTGGCATGAACATTATTAGACTTATCGTATACTAAGCTAATAAGTTATTGATCAACCTATAGATTCTTTGTGGATTTGCAAGAATGTCGGTTGATTGATCTGTGCTTGACTGGGACAGCCGATACCCATGCGGCTTCTTACTCCTTTATTCTAAACTCTTACCGATGAGCCACCATAGCTATCAAATGCCATTGCCCTTCAGTGTGCATGTTAAAATATAAAATATGCAAGTAAACAATAATATACAAAATGTAGTCTCTCAATCTGGACTGCTGACTCATATATCACTAATATAAACTTATCAGCCTTGATGAAGAAGCAATTGTTAAGGTAGATACTTCCAATACATTATAAATCATATCATGGACTTTGTATTGAAAAACTAAAATCTGGAATATTTGATAGTCCACAAATTTATCAACTTAGTTGTCTTAGTTGCGAAGAACTTCTTGGATAACCACAAGCAGACAATTATGAAGAATTGGTGGAAAACAATCAATAACTTTAAAAATTTGTGGACTAATTTCAGAATAAAGGTACATTTTCTCTACAACTTATAGATTTCAAGATAATCTGGGGGGGATTTCATTGAGGAACAAGAGAGGTTCTATCAGGATATAGGCCTAAAGGTGATGGAGGAAATATATTAAGATAGATGGGACACACACATCAATGATGAATCTCTTCATGCATGAAAAAAAAAAAAAATGCACAAAAAGCACACTCATGTACATTAATTTTGGAAATTTTAGTCAGGTAACTTTTAATTTCAGTTTTATACTACATACACCACTATTAAATATTTTGTGTATTTACAGTTATATGAATTGAGACAGGTCTGATATGAATTTAAGTGGTTAATTTTTACTATTATTTTTTCTTTTTCCAATAGGGGCAACCATTATCTCAAAAAGTAGAGCTGACCTACCAAAACTGGCCATACGGTACTAGGAATCAGCAACACAGTCATCCTAAAAATACTTTAACTAGTAATAAAAATAATAATATAATAAAGTATTTAAAATGCAAATATATTTTAAAACACTTACACTATTATTATTATTATTATTATTTAGTAATAATATTTATTAACAATAATTATTATATGAAGCAATTTTTCATTTTTTAAAATATATATATATATATATATATATATATATATATATATATATATATATATATATATATATATATATAGTATATATTTATCTATAATCTATATATTTACTGATATATATTTTTAAGTAAGTTTATTGATTTCCATATATAATGCGAGGTTAACAAAATTCATAACTAAATAATATATATATATTATTATATATATATATATATATTAAAATATATTATATATATATAGTATATATATATATAATATATATATAATATATATATAGTTGCTGAAAAAAACGGTTTTTTTTAATTTGGTTTTTTTTTGAAAAAAAAAACACGTTTTTTTTAAAACAAAATGTTTTGTTTTTGTTGTTTTTTAAAAATTACCTCTTTTTATGTATATAAAAGATGTTTTAAATTTTATAGTAGTACCAATACCCCTTCTAGGCCTAAATGTTGACTATTAATCGGATTTTATATTAAGTGCTAGTATATATATATATATAATATATATATAAATATATATATATATTAATATATATATATATATAATAGTATAATATAATATATATATATATATATAATATATATATAATGACAAAAAAAGGATGGTATAACAGGTGGCTTTAGGTGGTGTCAGGAGAAAATGAGAATGGTAGGAACGTTGATTGAATTTTTGTGAGGGGGAGAGGTATTGTGTGTAGTAATCCTTTCTTTAAGCACAAGAGTATCCATAAGTATACTAAAGTTTGGTGTAGGTAGAGATGGTACGAAGTGGAAAAGTATGATTTGATTTTATGTTTTGGTGAAAGAAGGAGATGTTGAAGTATGTATTGATGTTAAATCAGTTGAGGCGGTTTAGGAATGGGATTATCGGACATTATGTTGTTCTATGTAAAATTAAGTTAGTGGGGGACTTGGATGGAGAGGAAGGTGATACGGAAGGAAGTGGGTAAAATTTTAAGAGTGAGAAGTTTACGTGAACAAGGGTAATAAGGATAAGTATGTAAGACCGCTCGCAAGTAAATCAGTTGTGTGAACAAGTTGAAAACTGAAAGAATCTGGAAGCAATTGTTAGTAGTGCAAAAAGAAAGTAGTGTGGGGTTGTTGCTAAGTAGGAAGTAAGATGATTAAACAGTGAGTGGTGCGTGGAATGAAAGGTGATGCAAGCGGGTTAAAAGTAAAAAAGGAAGCGTGGTTGAATGTACTTACAAAAGCAAATGATGAGTTTCAAAAGAAAAAATATGCTTGGAATTATATAAGGAGGAAAAAAAGGGAATGCGAAAAAGATGCCTACGTAAGAAGAAAAGAGAGAGGTAAATGGCAGTTTTGGAAGGAGAATGAGCATGGGACATACAAGGGAATAAGAAGCTCTTCTGGAAGGAGCGCAAAGGTAAGAATTAGAATAAGAGGGAAACCTGCTAAGAATAATGAATAGTGCAATTTTGTTTTTGTAACTGATGAATTGGATGTGAGTGGAGTGTGGGAAAGAACACTTTGAAAATCTGTATATAATAATGATGAGGTGATAATTACTGTGTGTGGGCTTTGATGGTACAAAAGCGAATAGGTATTTGTGGGGATGAGGTTATAGGCAAGGAGGAGGTAATGAGGAGGTAGATCGAGAAAGTTGAAGAATGGTAAATTCTTCAGGTATATGGATGGAAAGACTGGGGAAAATGATAAGAATGTGGAGCAAGATGGTGATTGAGTGGATCTTGAAGGTTGTGTATAAAGCGTTTATGGAGGTATAGTTTCGTAGGGATTGGAGGGAGAGGCAGTAATAGTTACCTTTATATTTAAGGGTAAGGGAGATAAGGGGAACTTGTAGATGTTATAGGGGAATTGGTTTATTGAGCGTTGTAGGGATAAGATATATGCTTGGTGTTTTTGGTCGAAAGAGTGCCGCCGAGTGACTGAAGACCTGATGGTGAAGAACAAGGCTGCGTTTAGGAGTAGTAGAGGATGTGGGATCAAAATCTTTACATTGAAGCAAATTGATTCAGAAAATTAGAGACGAGGAAGAATAAATTTGTATTTAGGTTTTTATGGATTTGCAACAGGGGGTATGATATGGTTAATGGGAAGTCTATGCAGGGGGAAGCTCTACTGTAGGTGTTGGTCATAGGCTCTGAATGGAATCAAAGTATGGATATGTATGATAGTGAGGCGTTGTGTAAGAATAAATGGTCCAAAGTGAATTGGTTTATCATTAATAGCGGAGTGAGGCCGGGTTGTGTTATGTCCCTTTGGTTATTCATTTGTATATTGGATGGGGTCATGAAGAATTGAAGGGGGGCGTGACAGGAAATGGTGTCTAGAATGATGGAGATGAGTGGAGGGTGCTCCACCTATTTTATGCGGATAATTTGGTTTTTGTGGCGAATCTGAAGATTGAGAGGATTGGTAGAGAGCTTTGGCAGCGGGTGTGTAAAAGGAGGGGTTTGAAAATAAAACGTAGATAAGAGTTAGGTTATGGTTGTAGTGAGGACAGTCCTCAGTGGAAGTATATGTAGATTGTGAGCAGCTGAACCAACGTGTCTGAGTTTAACATATTTAGCGGGTATATGTGCGATGAGAATGGGAACGGATGATGCGAGAGTTTAGTAGGAAAGTTGTGGAATGGCAGGAAGGTGGCTGTGTTGCAATTAAATCATTGGTGAATGTTTAAAGGCGACTAAGTCGTTGAAGTTGTGCTAGAGTCTTTACATTGATTTGGTATTGTTACCTGTGTTATTGTATAGTAGTGAGGACTATGGTTCTGGAATACGAAGTATAGATCTAAAGATTGTTCAATGTGTTCAGATGGACAATCTACGGGCATGCTAGGTGTGAGAGAAGAATTGATAAAAATGAGGGAATGAACATATTTAGAGAGTTGTGTGGTGTGAAGAAAGAAAAGTGCGGGTAAACGACAGAATAAATGAAAGTATGTGAGATGGTTTGGTCATGTGGAAAGGATGAATGATAGTCAGTAGGTTAAGAGGCAGAATTATAGTGGCGACTGCGTTGAACAGCTACAAGCTATTGTAAAACCAAACATTGGAATGAATTGGAGATCGACTAGCTGAAGGAAATAAATATGAGTTTGGCGAGGCGAGAATAAAGTGCATAATAAGAGAGAACACCTGGGTCAAGGGCGGCAATGGTTAGTGCCCACTCTGGTCAAGGGATGAACCCTAACACTGACGATTTACCATAGTGAGGGTCCATCGCAG
>JABUQX010040008.1:0-7500 GCA_015478945.1 Trachelipus rathkii | reverse complement strand
TTTTTTTTAACTAATTTTTTTTAATTTCCATACCTAATTACATTACTTATATTAATTAAATGATGATAACTTATCTTTAAAGGGGGTTTTAAAGGGTGGTGTTTTTTTGAGTCATAGTGGTGTTTTATTGTGTCACTTTTTTTCTTTTTTTTTATTTTTTTTTTTTTAATTGCCATACCCAGTTACATTACTTATATTAAATATATGATGATAACTTATCTCTAAAGGATGTTTTAAAGGGTGGTGTTTTTTTGTGTCACAGTTGTGTTATTTTGTGTCCACTGGCGTTTTTTAGAGTTTTTTTTTTTTTTAAACTAATTGCTCAAATCAAATTTCCTTTAAAGGTTTTATACCTTAGACCTAGACACACTTAATCTATATTTCAGATGTTGCAAAACTTAGTGTTGATTAGGAGTTATTTACGACAAATGCCAAAGTGGTGTTTTTTTTTATGATACATGACTAGCCATGTATCATAAAAAAAACACTGTTTAGAAATGGGGGACAAAAAACACCACTCCTGTATTTTGCTATAGCTATATGATGTATTAGAGCAAATTAAGAATACCATATGTAAATACCTCAATATACTAGCTATAGTAGAAATCATGCACCATTTGAGTTTAGCATATAAAATTACACCTATTTTTCTGCATATTTTAGATTTTTGGAATAGTCTCAAAAAATTGAAGAATATGATTAATGCAATTTTTTGCGAGCTTTTGAGCGCACTAGAACAAATCACATCAAAAGTATTCCAGAAATATGCAAATATCAAATTAAATTATTGTTAAACCTATCATTCATACATTTTTATACCAAATTTGGTGAAGATTCATGCAGCCCCAAAACGCACACATACCTGTCAAAGTGGATTGCTAAAAAACCCTGGTGTGACACAAAAAACACCACTTTCAATTATCCTAAAACAGTAAGAATATTTTTTTATTAAAAAACATTCAATATTTTATTGTATTACATATTATTAATTAAATGATGATAACTTATCTCTAAGTAGGTATATTAAGGTAGGTATATTATTTTTTGTGTCCCATGAAAATATACATTGGGGTCTGAATTGAACAAACATCAAAAGTATTGCCAGAATATGCAAATATCAAATTAAATTGTTAAACTATCATCATATGTTTTAATACAATTGCCGTGAAGTTTACATCTGGCAAGCCACAAAACACAGATACCAGATCAAGTGGATCTAAAAAAAAAACACCAGCTGTGACACGTAAAAAACACCACTTTCAATCAATGTATCCCTAAAAAATCAGGTAAGCATTTACTGTTTTTGTTATTTAAAAAAACAATTTCTCAACAAACCCCCATTTCCCTTCTAATATTAAAGATTTATCTCTAGAGGGGGTTTTAAAGGGTGGTGTTTTTTTTGAGTCACTGTGGTGTTATTGTGTGTCCACTGGTGTTTTTTTATTTATTTTTTTTTTTTTTAATAATTGCTCAAATCAAATTTCCTTTAAAGGTTTTTTACCTAGACCTAGACACACTTAATCTATATTTCAGATGTTGAAAAACTTGTGTTGATTAGGAGTTATTTACGACAAATGCCAAAGTGATGTTTTTTTATGATACACTACTATATACCTATTAGCCAATATATGTAATTATTTAAATTAGATTTATTATTCCCTCACCATGTCAATGGGCATTCATTTTTTCCAATAATATCACATGCCTACCAAATATTTTTTCATTTCTTCTTCTATATTCCTTTACACTATCTCCTTACATATTGATGTACAATTTTCTTATCTTTCCAATCTTTCCTTTAACTTTATCCCCAAACATGAGGGACATGAAAAGCTAACTCCCTCCGATAAGTCTTCAATATTAGCACCTATCATAACTTCCAACCAGATGGTGAATTATCCGAACTAGTGGAAGTTTATCAGAAATATTTTTTCATTTAGATCATGATGAATTAGACCCCCAATGGGCTCCCATAATTGTACCCCAATTATTATACCAAAATATTAATATTTCCGCACTTAATCTGCAAAATAATCAGCAGAAATTGACAATGCCAATTGAGAAAAAATATGCTGATTATGCTGATGACGATTAATCATTCCATTATATATATATATATATATATATATATATAATAATATACTATATTATAATATATATATATATATATATATATATATATATATATATATTATATAGTATGTATATATTATTATATATATAGTATAGTATATATATATATATATAGTATATATATTGGCAACTGCAGTAACCTCACTCTCTCTTTTGACACCATAATCATATTTTGCTCAATAATATAGTTTTTTTATGCTCTTTGCAATGAATATTAGTAAAATGCAAATTTAAACTGTGATCAATGTCATTCAGAGGTTCAGAACAGAGTAATTTTTAGATAAGTAAAGCGATGCAAAAGATTCTGAAGAAATCTTTGTTTCCTATTTATTAATAAAGTATCATTAGGAACTTGTGCTTTTACAGTAATAGTCATTATATATATGTAAGTGTAAGAGTACAATATGGTACCTGTTGATATCATATTTCTCAGATTACAATGCATCAAAGATTTGTGCCTGAACATCCATTTTGCATTTTTCCCTATTTTCAAGCACAAAAATTCAGACAACCATAAATATTGGAGGAAAATGGACGTCATATTTGGAATCTACGCATCATAGTGTATAATAGAGTACGTTTTTGTGCTTCTGTGACCATTTCCTGCGGAACTAGAGCCATCTCAAAATGTCTTCTTGTACAAATGAAAGAGACCATCTCAGGCTGGGGGTATCAGGTGGGGTCAACATTGGACAAAGTATTTGTCCTGCGGAGTTAATTGACCCCAAATCTTTCTAATGGACACCAGACCATCCTCAGACAAATTTCATGACAATCAGAGAAGGTGAGGTGGGAAAAATTTTTAAAATCTGAACATTTCAGAAATAATAACCCTACTGGTGAAATAATTAAGAATGGAGGCAAGATAGTGATTATACTTATTATATATAATAGTATATATATTAGTATATAGTATATAATATATTATATATATTAAATATATATATATATATATTATATATATTATATATATATATATTATATTTATATATATATATATATATATATATTTATATATATATATATATATATATATATATTAATATATATATTATATATATAGTATTATCTAATAGTATATATATATATATATATATTATATCATAATACATATAATATATATATATATAGTGCTTTTGTTATACCTAAAAAGGGCCCACAATTTTAAGTTTGGCAATAACTACTAAACTATTTAAATAGGATTAGAGTTTTAAAAAAGTTGCTTATTTGAGCAGGTCCTATGTATGTTACCACATAAAATTTTTTGTAAAAACTTAAAAATTGTTAAAAATTATTTTATTACTCGAAGTGAAAAAAAAAAAAATAAGCCCGTTGTGCAAAAAGAGCCCATGTGTATGACAAAAAGGGCCCCCACCCTTTTTAAACTTCTTGCTAGAGTTAATTTTTTGGTTTTTAAGGTTATTATCTTGTTATTACAAAACCTGCGTAACTTAAATAGGGGAAATTTTTACTTTTTTTTTGAAAGTTAACATAACTTTCCTCTTTTTAAAACTAAATAAAAAAATAATTTCCTCAATTTTTTTCACAAATATCAGCCCATTTGGGTCAACCCTCATAACTCTTGGTTGAGGTAATTTTTTTTCCATGTGTTCTTTAAGTTATTATTTTGTTTTAAGGTTTTTGTGACTAAATATGAAGAATTTTTTATTTTCTTTTTTTTTTTTTTTTTTTTAAAATAAAGAAACACTAATAAAAACAAAGCGGGAAAAATTTCCTTACGATTAAACAAAAAAATCCAAGTGGGCCAACTCTTATAACTCCTCTATATATATTATATATACCGTATAATAATACAACAAGCAGTTAAAATGAAAGATGGCCCCTTTTTACATTAACATTTTATGAAAAGTGGGCCCTTTTTACATAACAAAAAACTCATTTTTTTATGAATGACAAGTAAACAAACAAATAAACAATTATATTACGCCATGTTGTTAGGTAATATAACACATAGTATAACAGGCCAATTTCATTCCAAAAAATAAGTGGGCCTTTTTTGTCATACAAATGGGCCCTTTTTGGATAGTCTTTTTTCGATGGTACCTGTGTGTTGTTTGGCTGCATAAAAGTTCATGAAATTTGTTGTGGGATGAGATGGCATGGGGACTAACATTAATTTTAATTCAAGTATTAATATTAATTTCTAGAGTTCTTAATGCGAGTATTGACTGGAAAAGTACCAAAATGGTTTTTCACGATCGTCAAAAAAGTAGGTGCGAAATTTGAAAAATGCGTTCCTGAAAAAAATTCCCAAAATTCAAAAATCGCGAATTTATGAACCATTATAACACCTTTAAACATGCATACATCAATGGCGTAATAGGTCCACCAATTTTTTTCCCTCTACACATCATATATACGGAGATACAGGGTGGGCCTTTTTTGCATAACAAAATTGGTGGGCCCTTTTTAGGTAACAGCACTATATATATATATATATTCCTAACATTACTATATTCATTTTTTTAAATTGTAGATATATAAAAAAATTTCATTTGCAAAATTTTTTAAAGATCACTTTTTACACTATGGATTTGTAACATATAGGGGCTATTGGCTATAGTCTTCTCGATTTGTAAAGTAGCTATGCCTTTATGTCTGATAAAATGAAGTTCTGGTCAGTTGTAGCATAAGAAAAGCCTATGGGATTTTTCTAAACTTTGAGAGGCTGTAACTCTTTTTCCCTAAAGAAAAGTCAATTTTACTTCTTTTTTTTTATGCTTCATTACTATTTTTTTTTTTTTTTTAATATAGCTATACTGTTATTTTTATAAAAATGGATGATGCTGGGGTTCTACTCTACTATTACCACATATTTATAGTAATTGAAAGTAGTCAGATAATTATTAAACAGCATACCACCATCATTCTTTCCTATGCAAAGGTATAAATAAAATCTCTTTCATATTCCTGAAAAGAGTCTCCATAAAATGCTTCATTAATCTATGCTTCCATAATAATGAAAATGATGTCCAGATTCTACCTTATACTATAACTAATCAGCTCATAGTTTTGGTAATTATTGAGTTCAACAGATTCTTAGGAAATATCAATATTTTTTTATATATCTTTCATCCCCATGTAAAAATATTAAAAGAGTGGTGAAGTATAAATAAATGTAATCAATCTACCAAAAATTTTGGTAATAGTAGTAGTGCAGAAGGGTGTCCCCCCCCCTGAGTTTTATAAAAATCACAGGATATATATACTCTAAAAATATAATAATGAATAAAAACGAAAATCACCACTCTCTTTAGGAAAAAAAGTTACAGCCTCTCAGTTGTTAAAAATCCCAGACTTTTCATCTTTGATCCTTCCAGGTTAGGTCTCATTTCAGGCCCTCTAGTTCAGGTTATGATATATTTTTTTAAGCATACACAGAGAAAATCTATGTATACTAAACAAATCTTACCATAACCTGAACTAGGATGGCCCTAAAACAAGCACAAGGCCCATTAATTTTTTTTATTAGCCTATGGGAAAATTTTAAACTCTGAGGCTATAACTTTTTAATTATTATCATTCGTTTTTTTAGCTTTTATTATTTTTTTTTGAGATATATATATCCTTGATTTAAAAAAAAAAAAAAAAAATTTATAAATCCTATGAGATTTTTAACTTTGAGAGGCTGTAACTTTTTCTCCTAAAGAGAGCCCTGATTTTCGTTTTCATTATTATTTTTTTAGAGCATATCCTATGATTGTTATAAAAATTAGGGGTGACACCCTTCTGCACTACTATTACCAAAAAATTTTTTGTTTAAATTTGTTTTAGGACCCATTAAATTTAGGCTATGATAAGTTTTGTTAATTATACATAGTAAATCTGTGTTTACTTAACCAAACTCATCATAACCTTATTGATTTTTTTAATGTAAAATTTATTTTCTATTATTATTTGGCAAGGTTGCTTCTAGGAATATCAAAACCTCAATTGATTTTAAAAAATATTGATTTTTTTTAGAACCTGCTGAACTTAATAATTATCAGTTTTTATTTCTAAAGGTACTCCTAATTGAATAGAAGCATTTGATATGCAAAATGCTGTTACTTGTATTGCTATCATCTTCATTTAAGGCTATAAGAACATTTTATTTATCCTACCACCATTAAAGTTACCATTTCTATAATTATCCATATATTTATCCCATCACTGCTAACTTTACCTAGTTTTTTGATAAAGTCTCCAAACTTGTAATGAAAAGCTTAACACCTTTACTGCACAATCTGGATCATGAAATTATTTCCTTTTTGTGGTTGAATCTTAAAAACAAATATCTTTTTAACACTCCTAGAAACAGAAAACACTGCCATATCAGTAAACTTTAGTCCTACAACACAAAAAAGATACTGAAAATTAATTAAAGCATATAGGGATACCCATTGTATAGGGTAAAAAAAAATATACTGAAGGAATTCTCTAACTGGTTCTTTACTAAATTTGTGCAGGTGCCCTAGGCCTATATTGCCTTGCATATGCCATAAATTAATAAAATTTACTTTAAAAACCCTAAAATATAACCAAGAAACACTTATATCAATGTTCATTCAAAAGAAAAAGGCCTTATCTGATCACCAAAGACCCACATGCCTACATATAATTATCAAATTCTTAATAAAATTTTTAAATTGAAAACCGAGATTTCTTTGTTACGAATTTGAATGACACTTTGACATTCCAAACATGGTACGAAAACCAAAAGCCATTAACATCAAAAATAGGAAGCATTCCAAACACTAAATTTAAGGATATGATTGCTCTTATAATTCTTCATTTTCAATAATAATAATAATAATAATAATAATAATAATAATAATAATAATAATAATAATAATAATAAATACCATAATTTATACAGCTCCTCATAATTATATTTAGGAGGGGATAGTCCAATTAATTTCAAAATTAGCTTCTCAATGACCTTGGCTTTGTTACCAAAGTCATTTTTAAGCTGCTTCAAAAAATATGGCAGATCTTTTTGACCCTTGAGTAGCCGGAAACAAGTTTCAAAGCCTTACCCGTTAAGCAATCGCAAAGGAGTTCCAATTTAATATTGTCTTTATAACCGTGCCCTTCTGCTATGGACTCAAATGTCTCCATAAATGGTTGGAATTCAAGTGAAGATTAACCATAAATTAATTAGTGGTAGCTTTTTAGCAGAAGGCCTGAAAATATCGGAGTTAGGATGGTTCCTAGAGCAACAAGAACTCCGCGTTGAGGAAGAACTAGATGAACCCCTATTACATTTCTTCATAATGGTGAGATTTTCAGCAACACGATTTCTTTGTTCTCTGATCATCTTTTGAATTTTAAAACATTCTGTATCGTCTGCAATGAATAATGAAC
>JABUQX010040007.1:2500-18614 GCA_015478945.1 Trachelipus rathkii | reverse complement strand
TTTCGGCAACTCATCCAAAAAGTCGACAAAATAAATAAATTCTAAAAACAAAATGTTTTTCATCGTTATTGATTAGTGATAAACATTCAATATGAATATTATTTTATAGGAGTTAAAACAAATAAGAAATTTTTCTTTGAAATAATTAAGAATAAATAATTAATCTCTGTAGTATTTCCTTTAATAAATTAATAAATAATTAGATTATTCTATCCAACACTTAACCTTCTGAAATAATACTGCTGTTTGGACACTTGTTTCTGAGACCTTCCGACACGTCAGTAGACATAAATGGGAGAACGCGCCGATTATTAATGAGGTGAGATAGATTTAAGTCTTCTCCCTCTGATGATAAGGTCACATATGGCAAGAAATTTATATAACAATGGAACAGCTTGGAATGTAGTTACCTGTTGAAAAAGATTATTTTAATAAAATAACAAATAATAATAATATATATAATTAATAATACCATAATCAATAATACATAATAAATCAATAAATAATATATAAAATAATATAATAATAATTAATAATAACTACAATAATTATAATAAAGAATAATTAAGTAATAATGAATAATAATATAATAACTAATAAAATAACATAACCATAAAAAAAATGTAAGATAGGTAATAAAAAATCAAAAGTAATTTTTAAAAAATAAACTTCAAATCAATTGACTATCACATTATTAATAATAATAATAATAATAATAATAATAATAATAATAATAATAATAATAATAATAATAATAATAATAATAGTAATTAAACGTTGAAATAAGATAATTGATATGGTTTTTCTATTAATTTGATTCCAATTTAATGAAATTATGAGAAATTTTAAAAAAGTATTTGTAAAATAACTTTCAAAATTGATAATATTACTCATTCTAAATATGAAAAAATTAATTAACATGATAACTTTAATTATTATCAATAATTATATGAATTAATAAGATAGCTTCCCCAACTGATTAAATATTGACAATGGTAAGAAAATTAACATTATTATTAAGATATAAGATATACCATAAATAATATACCATATAAATAAAGCACTTTACGTTATAAATAAGACACATTACTTTCTAAATAAGATTATTAATAAAGTTATACATTATAAATTAGACACTTTATATTATATATAAGACACTTTAATTTATAAATAAGATACTTACATGGTGTTTCTTAATAGCAGATATAAAGAGACTTGGATCAAATTTAGGCAAAGTGATAGTCTTAATGCCATCATAAAATCCAGGCATCAGCGTTGCTACAACACCATAAACGTGGAACAAAGGAAGAATTCCAATTTGCACATCTTGATGATCTCCTAAAACAATAATAATAATAATAGATAATCAATAATAATTATTATATGCATTCCTAATAAATAATAATTATTATTTATTAGGAGACTTTACGAGGAGAAGATAAGATTATAATCACATCTATAAAATCCTAATTATATTAAATGAATAAATATCCAGTCAATCAATAATAATAATAATAATAATAATAATAATAATAATAATAATAATAATAATAATAATAATAATAATAATAATAATAATAATAATAATAATAATAATTAATGAATATAATAATAATAATAATAATATATATGATAAATAGAAAAATATTCCAATAATAATCACATAATAAAATTAATTAGATAATAATATAATATATATATAATTTCTGTACATAATAATTGTGCTGTCATAGAATAATAATAATAAAATAAAATAATATATTAATGAATAAATATAAATAATAAATTACGAAAATAATAATATGGGAAATTATTTTTCATAGCCAGATTAATATTTAAACTTTTATTATAACTGTAACATCTATATTAATTCGTCCATTTCTACTATACATTATAATTATTATTTAAAAATTGGAATTTCTTTAACATTGAAAAGACTTTTATTTATTAATAATTGTTTTCACTAACAGATCTGGGAACGTTTGTAGTCACTGTCACATTGTAAGGAAGATACTAAGAGGTTTTAATATGATAAATTTGTGATTCATTTGCGGTTATTTTGTATGATGAAAAAAAAAAAAAAAAATATCCTATAAATATATACCTAAAAATAGAAAAAATTGTAACTAAACAATTTTACACAACTATTTCAAAACCTATAAGTAGAATAAATTATATATTGAAATATTGTTTAATCAAAATTAAAATCTTTTTGTTAAAAATTAGGATGATAGAATTTTAAAATTTGTTTTTTTTTTAACAGTTGTCACAATCGCTCACGGGTAGAGAGGCTTAATCGAGGAGGGGGTGTTATTATAATAAAATTACTTATGTCATTTATCACTAACGTATCACCTATTACTATTATTATATATAGCTATTAGTTATTCTACCCGGCCTATGTTAGTAATACATTTAAGTTTTTCAATAAACTTACCCACTGCTGGATCGCAATTATAAAAAGCTTCCTTGCTGTGAAAACATAGCACGGTGTATGCAACAAGCAGCGTTGTGGTAACTTAATCTTTACTTTGCCTTTAGGCCTTTTCCAGTTGTCTTTCGCACTAGAATAAGGCAGAGAAGGCTACCCATATTTGGATCATAGCTAAAATGGTTAAGTAGTTATAGTTAATTGTCGTGCTAAATTATCATTTGTAAAGTAGAACTATGCTTTGACTGTTGGAAAGTTTCTTTCATTGCTTTTAATTATAAAATATAGTTTTATATCATAATATTATTAATTTATAATTTATGTTTTATATGTTTAACATTCAGATTACGATAAGTGTTCTTTCCATGAAAATGTTGAGTGTTGATTTAAGTTTTGGCAATATGAGTTTAATTATATTGGTATTTCAAAGTGGTAATTGAATATGAAAAACATTAAATACATAGAAATATTGCTTACTTCTTTGAAATCAAACATTTTTGACGTTGGGGAGTCTGCGTCCAAAACATCCTGCGACACTAGAGGCCCTGCGCCCAATTTGGAGAAACCATTAATCAACAACAAGGCAAATGATATGCCCAAATACATATCGTTGAAATAGCAGCATCGGCAAGGGGTTCTAAGATGGGGTCAACAACAAGTAACTCCGCTCCACTATCTAGAATTTGATTGGCTGCTTCTCCTAAAATAGATTTGAATGTCACTTACATGTCTATTACAAATCACTCTGAAAAGTCTATAAAACGATGTCTTAAAACCCATGGTTACCTGGTGTGTATAATGGGTTAAGAGGAGAAACTGCTCCTCCAGCTGCCATAGTCCCAAGGAATAAGCAAATGAAATCAGGTGAATTGGGGCAAATGAAAGCTACAGTTGGGTTCTTTGAGTTAGGTAAAATCTTTTTAACTGCTTCCCCCCACCGAACAGTGCGCCCTGCCCCATTGTTTGACCATAGGTCATAAATTTCTTTCCAGTTAACCACATTTCCTAGCGCACAATCTGACAAGATCATGTATATATTCAAAATACATAGATACATTCAGCATTTCACATACACACACACTCAAAATACATGAATGTAGTTTATCAAAGAGATTAAAACTTACACCGAGTGAAACGTTTTGTGTTGAAAATGGTTTGGAATGCATCATAAAACGAAGGAGAAAAGATCTTTATTGGGTAACTGGAGATCTGGGTATGGACAGTTCACTACTTCTCCAACTTCTTGAATATCTTCTCTTGTCCTAATTAAAGAGAACAATTTTTAATTTTTCCAAGATTAACTATTATTAATAAGTATCTGATATTATTATTATTATTTTATTAAATTATTATTATTATTAGTATTGCGGATGTATTAATTGACAGAATCAAATAGAAATTAGTAGTAAATATTATTATTATATACTTATTATTAAATATTAATTAATTCATTATTATTATTATCATTTTTAATCTTATTGATTATTATTATTATTATATTATTATTACATTATTATTATTATTCCATTATCTATGTATTATTATTATTTATTAATTAATTAATTATTATTATTAATTATTATTGTTCTATTGTTATTATTATCATTAATTAATTATTATTATTAATTATTATTAAATATTATTATTAGTATTATATTATTATTATTTATTATATTATTATTATTATTATTATTTATTATTATTATTATTATATTAATTATTCATCACATTTGAGCTTACCGAGCTGAAATTTCAGAAGCATGGACTGAGGTGACTTGTTGTGAGTAGACGAACTTGACCCGAAAATTCTCATTTACTCGTATTCCAACGGAAAACTTTTCAAAATATTATGGGACCACCTACAATTTTGAGAGCGAATTATCTATTTGTTTTTTTTTAGAGTGACTGTTTGATTAATATTTTGTTTTATTTTAATATATTTTATAATTATTAAGTGCAGGCTTAATAATATTTCCTGTTTAATAAAATAGTTATTAATAATAGTGATTGTATTAATAATAAAAAAAATATTATTGGTGAGATTTTGTTAACTATAAATAATATAATAATAACTTATAATAATTACAATAATATAATTATGGCGATAGAGCAAATAATTAATAATTAGAATTATTGTAAATAATAATCATAAATTAAACATTAACACTGATTATTATTGTTATTATTATTATTATTATAACTTATATTATCTAATTATTATTATCCTCTAGCTATATTATATTATTATATATTATTATTAATTTATTATTATTCCATCTATTATTATATTATTATTTTATTATTATTATTATTATTATTAGTAGTAGTAGTAGTAGTAGTAGTAGTAATAGTACGGTTTTTAAAAAAATTTGAATGAACGAATCGTATTTCCTTTCAAATTATATATATATATATATAATACTTTTTTAATATATCCATCCTACTTATAATATATATATATAATATCAACTTATAATATATAAACATTATATATATAAAATATCATAGATAATCAGTATATTAATAAAACCTAATATATATCTTATCATTATACCACATACTCATATATACAATAATATATCATTATATGTTCTTCTACTTCTCTATATTATTGTAATGAATAAACAATAACGTGTTCGGCGCTAATCACTATACATTTGTATAAGGGAGGAAGATCTATGAAAACGGTCTTGATTAAATTTCCTTCTTTATCTTATCTGTAGTATTTACCTGAAGAACACTTAGTAAACTACTTGCATGCTAATTATCTACACAACCATAGAAGCAAGGAGGGTGAGGAGCTGAGGGCGTGAGTGGACGGGAATTTAAATAACACCGTTGAGAAGGGTTTATAGTTTTTGATATAGATAATTGAAAGTACTTATGAGAGAATCATACTATTAGGTTGGATATATTATACCAATTTTATTCTAAATCTGATAAGTAATAAATAGCTTGTAGGAACTCCTCTCTCTCTCTCTCTCTCTCTCTCTCTCTACTTCTCTTCTCTCCATCTACTCTCCATCTTCTGTTCATCTACTGGTCATCTCCTGATCCTTCTTTCGTTCCTTCCTTCTGTCTCTCATCTCTCTTTCTCTTGAGTTCACCGCTGTTATAGGGGAATTCTGACAGCTTTTTTTAGATTTGTTGATAAACTCTTTAGATTGCTATGATAATCTGAAATGGAAATTTTTATTGCATTAAGCGAGCAAACTACAAACAATACTCCTAAATTATATACACTACAAAGTAAGATAATAAATAAATATCACGACTATATATATATATATTATATAAACAAATTATAATATTTTACCTTATATATATCATATATATATATAATCCTATACTAGTAATACTATAAATATAATACCTATATATACATAATAATGAACTTTATTCCTGCAGACACGCCGTCCAATAGTTATATCTCACGTAAAACCCATATTACGAAATCAGATATGAAATAAACGTCACAAAGACTTGTAAAGGCCTCTCTATGAATTCAGGCTTTCACCCATTTCCATGGGAAATTCTTAACTGAGTACTTTTTTAACTAACTTGTGTATAATATTAACAGTAATTTTTAAATTTAATAGGGTTTAATGAGAAATAATATATAGATATCATAGTTATATATATTATATATATTATTACTATACTAGACCTATTTAGAGCATAATATTTAATAATATTAATATATATAAACTATGTATATATATATATAATATATATATATTATATGAATATAATAATATATGTATGAGAATAAAAGACTGTAAACTGTCAATAAATAAATATCAAAGTTTTTTTTTTCAACTAGTTCGTTTGGAGATAATGTTAAAAATAAATTCCAATGGTAAAACATTGGTTTTAAATATAAATATGAAAAAAAGAAACCTATAATATAAAGTTAACTTGCATAACATTCTACATTCCTTCCATTATCGATACTAAGAAAATGAGGGATTTGGTATGTGGTTAGCGGATTTAAAAAATAAAATAATATCATCATGTAAATGCATGGCAGTTGGGTACGAGATCCACCCCATCCGCGGATTTTCCTAATATCTCTCCCTTCCTATATATAAGTCATCTTCTTTGCCAGAAATACGATGCTAATATCCGAATTATATGTATATTCTAAGATTTTATAAAATTGAGATTTTATTTTAATCCAATAAAATGCCATTGATTTCTTTTTTGCAGAACTGCTATAAAAAGATAAATAAAAATAAAATCTTATTTATCAAAGGAAAAATAGTCATATAAAATTCATAATAATAGAATTAATAATTAATATAGGTCACAAAATTTACATCGAATCTAGAGCAATTTCGTGTTCAGATGCTATCAATAGAAATAAAAAATCTAAATATATATTCTGTTGACGGAGAGAAGAAGAGAGACAGAGAGAGAGAGAGAGGAAGAGAGAGAGAGAGAGAGAGATGAGAAGAGATGAGAACGAGAGAGAGGACGAGAGAGAGTGTACATGATAAGGTACGATTTCCTCGCACACTGCTTGTGAGAAGATTTAATATCCTCAAATTACATTGAGTGTGAGAATGCCCCTCTCGAATTCGGATGTCCTTCTTAAATATATCTCGTCTCTGCACCCCATCTCTCTCTCTCTCTCCTCTGTTTTTAATTATTGATGCTTCCTCATTTATCGTACTCACCTTCTGCTTTCCTCTCCTCTCTCGAATCTTTCTTTATATACAATAATATATATATATTATACGTATATAATATATAATATTATATATAATAACTGGTATTGATTGTTGTTCTCAAATGAGTATATATATAATATACTTATATATATATAATAAATTATATATATATATATCTACAATTATGAATACTGAAATATCTATAGATATTATTATCACACTGTGACAGAAACCTTATACTCAAAGTGAGTTTCCTCACCAATATTACAATCTCGAGATTGATGCATGCTCCTTCCCGATCTCGGAATTGAGCTATGTGGTGGAGAAATGAATAATGAAAATTATATATTATAATTTATATTTATAATTAGAATAAATGTTCTTACTATATTATATAATATCACTATATATAATATAAGGCAAAGAGGCCTATAGTAATAATATATACTATAGTACAACTTATAATAACATACCATATATAAGTATCATATATAAACGATATATTGCGTTTATCATTGAAGTTGAGTTATTTATAATACTTTGCAATAATATACATTACACTAGTCCTCACGATACTTTTAATCCGATGTTGAAAATTTCTATATTATTAAGATATATATATTTTCCTGTTGTATTGATAATGATGACATAACATTACATTTCAATATTGGTATATTTACATTCGGTATGTGTGATGTGTGTGTTGATGATGTGTTGTGTGTGTGTGTGTGTGATGTGCTGCTGTGGTGGTTGTGTTGTGTGTGTGTTGTGGCATTTGCAATAGTATTACCCAGGAATGTAAAAGTCCAATGGATCAATATCGAAAGCATAATTGGTGGGAAACACTGCTATTCTTTCAATGAAAATAAAGGTGGAGGCTATGATAAATAAGCGAAGTCATTTTAGACTTTGCTTACAGGCTATATAAGGTAAGAGCTAGCTGCTTGAGATTAAAGAGGTAAAGCTCTGTAACAGATAAACGTCCTTTGTACAAATACTACAATACTCAATCCTTTAAAGCGCTGAAACAGGATAAAGTATGAAGATATTGTCAATGAGACGAAATCATGTCAGGATTACTCAAGGCACGGAGTTGAGCCTATTATGGAGCTCTGAAAAGACAGATCCACCCGTTGTAACATTGAGATTGAGGATAATAATATATACGAGTTACAAAACCACTATGTTGTATAAATTAGGATTTTTGGAGAGATTAAGACGAAAATGCTTTCTTGCACCAATATACGTGCAAGAATATAATGAGGATGATGGTTTCTGGGAACACTTTGAAGCACCATCAGAATCAACAGACTATTTCCCAACTCGTCATGCATCCCATCAACCGCTATGCCCAACGACTACCCATTAATGGAGATTGGCTAAAACAATTTTTTAAAATCAAACTTTATATAAAGTAAAGTCTATTTTTAAACAGAGTATTTACAGTGCATTTTCGCGCCATAACACGCATTGAGCTGTTCTCATCATTTGCAAACGTTTGCTCAGGACACTGCTGGGAGAACATTGTTAATATCATATAATAACATATTATTTATAATTATATATTAATATATAGTATATATTATATAATCTTATATACTATATATATATTATATATGTATATAGTATATTAATAATAGTAGTAGAATATATATAGTTAGTTTAATATATATATATATATATATAAATAATATATATATATAATAGTATATATATATTATATTATAAATATATATATATTTATATATTAATATATATTATTTATATAATATAAGTTATATTATTTACAGTTGACATCCACCACTCACGGGCAGAGACCCATTCAGTATATTTTTGTATATCATATATATTTATATCATACCAACTTATATTATATATAATATATATTTACTAAATTTAGGAAATTTATTATTTATTTTATATATTATATAATATAAATATATATATATTATATATAAATATATATATATAATATATTTTATATATATTTAGTTATATTAGGGTAGGTTGAAAACTTTACTTACAAACGTAAACTGTTAGAATAAAGTATTTTAGGTCAATACCCTTGGCATGTATGATATTTTATAATACTAATAACCTAGTTTTTCTCATTACATATATTATTTATATATATATATATTATGATATAGTTATATAATTATAATATATCTCTTATACTATATATATATTATTATAGTATGTATATATAATATAAGTATATATATTATAATTCTTTTTTTTGTTTTTTCTGATTGTCAATTCATGTTAATAAGTGATAAATTCATCTCGTCATGTAAGCAGTCTCACCTTATTCAACTGTAATCGTTCTTGATCTCAACAATGGTTCTAAGATCTTTTAAATGATGCCTTCTATTCGAGAGTGCTAATTCTTAGTCCACCTTGAGAGCAACTGAACAATATTGTCTTTCACCATTCAATCACTGAAGATGAGGTAAAAAACTTGGACAAGTTTTTACCGTAAATACTCGATCACTATCTATTTTCCGGAACAAAATTCCTCAGTTTTCAAGTGAAATAATTTCATGTCTAGTTCGCTTCTAAGAATTTCTTACATTTAGGCACTATTTTGAAACTTCATTTGAGTTAGAATACGCATTATAACACCTTTGATATAACGAAATTATTAGGATTTTCAATAATGATCCCATACAAACTTTCTCGAATTAAAGACTTCTCCATCTATGCAATAGTTTTTTAAATATAATTTTAGAGCTCACAATTTAAGTTACTTTCGGTACGAACTATGCATTCAAGAAAAAATTCTCTTTTCCATCTTCCATAAAACTGCTGAGACAGGAATTGGCATCTGTAAAAGATAATATCGGTATTTATTTGATCAATTATCTAATTTAGATTTTTTATCATCTTCATATTGCCTATTTCCTTCGACTACCCTCATCAAAATTCAATGATCTTTGTTAACCTGCTTTGTTATCACATTGTTATACTAATATCGGCCCGTGCAGGAGAATAGTCATCCTTTCGAAGTGCAGTCAGCTAGAAAGTCATGCAAGTCTTATTGTTTCTTTCTTGAAATCGTACTGGCGAACAGATCACTTATCTCCTTCGAAAAATACAATACTACTTTCTGTGGTGTTGCTATTGCTTACAGCTATTTTCTGCTTACATGGTATTAAATGCCCAACGTCTAATTAAGAGGTACATTATTTCTCTTCCCGTCTCTCAGAACCTCTGATCAGAATCTTTGCTGTTTTTTAATGCGTCTGTTTACGCTAATAACTCTTCACTCATAAGCTTTGGTCTCTAAATTCAGCACCTAGATGATTTCGGACGAGTTATTCCCTCTTCTTGCATCTCCCTCCAATTCCATTTATGACTTAATATGTTCAAATAAATAGTTTTTTCCGCTCTTTGCTAAGATTCAATAGTAGAAGACGGTACAATGGAAACTCCGTATCATCTCGATGTCACCCATTGTAAGCTGTTTCGTTCTCTAATTTGTCAACATATTAACCTTTCATAGAACCTTTGATTGACACAACTCTCGTCCAAACAAATGTTTGAAGATACCTAGATTTATACGTCTTAACTCCTCTAATACCAATGATCCAACTTGAGTCTTATCGTTCTGTTTTTTTTTATTAAAAGTAGTTCAAATCTTTCATTAACGGGAGCGATTGAAAAAAAGTTTGACATTTTCTAATCTTTATATGCTTGACCGCCTAGGTTGGCTCTGTCAATTTTATAGGATGTCAATCAAAAAAGTTAAATTTAAATCCTCTGCCAAACTTTCCCTATTTTTAAAAACTGTCCTTGCATTCTGAATCCTTTTCTCTACACTCCCTTCCACTTCTGACCATTTGGATGGCCGCTAGTGGAAAGGCGAGTACCGTTACTGTTTATTACTTCTGCGCGGCGAGACCAGTGTTCTGAATCCCGCTGATGGGATGAGTAAATATCCTCGCTTGTGACTCATTTAAATTAAGTCTATTTATGGGCTTGTTCCTTTTACAGGTTCTTTCCTATCTCACGAAATTCATTCTAACTGTTTCTTGTATTAGTTGATTATTTTATTCGTTCAACAATCATAACCAACCTGAATTCCAACACTTAAGCTGATGATTTCACCCTTCATGTATAATTCACTTCGAAACTTCAAGCATCCGCTGTCTACGATGCCAGGAGATTTAATTTAGAGCAACTAGCCCGTCTTTATCTTCTTTGTATTTTAGATAGGGGCAAAGAGAAGAATAATGGTGATTCTTTCCAAAATGCCTCAAAAAAATCTTCCAACTCCTTTATCAATCTCCTCGACATACTAAAATAAAAAATCTCAAAAAAAATATCAACATTTGTTCTTCCTTCGGTCTTATCTTATCTATATGCTGTATTCTTTTCCTCAGTCATCTTTTTGAAAGGACACGTGAATCTTTCTTGGAGAATTACACGTGATCTTATTAGAGGATCATTTACCTCTTCATTTAAACATAATTTGCTAACAGAGACTATGGCGTTCTGAGGACATTCCTATCTATAAAATAATCAGTCCCACACAATTATGCTTTCCTTACTGTAGTAGGGGCTGATTGTTTTCCCATGTATGGAGTATGCATCACACATCTGGTGCAATTTCACACACATATTTGAAAGTGAAGGATTTAGAGCTTTTCAACTTTAAAGCTTCAACAAAGAATATCAATAAAGAAAGGCGGAAGATCACCAGTAGAGTCTTTTTGAAAGACTTAATTACTGGCGATTTGAGATAAGATTATAAGAATTAAGGTACCTTCAAATCTTTTTACTAAAAATAGATTCGGATAGATTCCAAATCTTTGGAAATAAGCGATAGGACGATAGTTAGAGATATGAGATGGTTGGTGTTCCCTTTCTCTCTGACGCAGATTAAATGAACTCAATCTTCCAGAATAAATGAAAGGACGAATATTAATTACAGAGATGAAACAGATTATCAAGGCAGGGTGCAAGCTCGGAAGTACAAAGTCTGAAATCCGCAAGAGGAGTATCATCAGGATAATATGAAAGTCTTATTGTTAAGCTCAGAAACACTAGAAAACATAGCTTTAAAAGAAATTATACTATTAATCATGAATGAGTTGGAGGGAGGTGGAGTAGGTATAGATCCAGAATAGTATTACACACTGAATTAGAGACAAAGGTTTGAGCGAAGTGCTTGGATAAAAGACAAGGCAGTAGAAATGCCTTCAAGAGAAACATGAGGAGGGAAGAAGAGGAACCTGAAATGTAATTGCATTTTCTGTATAGTGCCACGGAAATTAGATTTTTCGCATTTCCGGGATGAAATATACAAATAGCATGAATTTCTCGAATTTGATGACAACGGTAATACTTGAAGACAGCATCTCAGTAATGAACAAGCACAGACCAAGGTTTATTAGGTTTAGTTGAGATTAAAGTAAATGAAATGCATTCCTTCGTGCCAGAAAGTATGAGCACGATTATAAGCTTTGGCTATTTCGAGGGAGACCTTCTGCTGAACAGCTTATAGAACTTGGCCGATGAAATGAAAAGGCGCTCGATTGGGAAAGTGGTTGAAAATGTTATAAGAACCTCTTCATGGGAGATTGATAGAGACTCATGAAGCCGATGTTAAATGTAAATAGTACTAGTCAATTATAATAGGCATCCGAGGATGAGGATACTCGAAAATTATTTTTTATGCGGATAATACTGTGGTGAAGGAGAATTTTATCCACAGGAGAGCGAAATTCTTGTGGTCAACGAACAGGTGAAGATGCAGCTTGCATCTTTGTTATAAATATTATACACAAAAATAAATAAATATATGAATAAATAAACAAATGAATAAATAAATATTTAAATAAATAAATAAATAAAAATCGCATAACACACTTGAAATAAAAAAAAACTATCTTTTTTCTCATAGGAAAGTGTAATTCCGAAGTTATGTTAGCAAGTAGTTTTCTAAGTGCATTCATAAAATACTTCAATCCCCCATCCCAAGTGCAAGCACACACACACACCTATATATATATATATATATATATAATATATATATATATATATATATATATATATTATATTATTATATATATTATATATTATAATATATAAATTCTTAAGATATATATATAGATATATAGATATATATATATATATATATATATAAAATATATAATATATTAGTATATATATATCATATTATATATATATACTATATATAATATATATATCTATATATATAATATAGTATATATATATATCATTATATATATATAATATATTATATATATATATATATTAATAATACGTATATATATATATATTATAATATATATACTCTATCTGAATATATATATGATATATATTATATATATATATATATATATATATACTATATTATATATATATATATAGTATATTTATTATATATATATATATATATAAAATATTATGTATATAATATAATATATATATATATATAATATATATATATATATATATATATATATATAATATAATATAGATATTATATATAAATATATATATTTTTATTATATTATTATATATATATTATATTAATATATATATATATATTATATATATATATATATATATATTTTCATTTCTTGCTCCTGCTGCTTTGCCCCAAGATTGGGGGTAAGGTGATGTACAAGCATCGGGCAAAAAATGAAAAGCAGTAGGCACGAACATTGACAAACGTCGAAAAGGAAAGCCCAGCCTTACCGCCCCCGTGTACCATTAATTAGTGAGAGCCCGTCACAGACAGAACACCCTAGAGCTGCATGGGACCGCGACGGACCTCACTATGGTAAAATCCGTCAATGTAGAGGTTCATCCCCCCATGGCCAGGTGGGCCACAACTCATTGCCACATACAAAACCCGCAGATTCTCTCCTATCATTGCACCTTATCTGCCTTCTGTCCAACTCACCATTTTCTCCCTTCAGACATTCGTTCACCGAACGTCCAATCACTTACGCTTTCGGTCTCCAGCACGGTCGGTTCCACACACTACCACTATACATCGCATTAACCAACTACTATCATTCATCTGTTGACCATTGACCAAACCATCTCAACATACTTTCATTTATTCTCTCATTTTACCCTTTTTCACACCACCAACTCAGTCTAATTACGTTCATTCCTACTCTTTATCAATTGATTCTCACAGCCCGTAGCATCCACCCCTAGATTGGTCCATCTGAACACTAATTTGAACTTTAGATCTATACTCTTATTCCAGACCATAGTCTCAACTACCATACAATAACCACAGTAACAACATACCCGTCATTGTAAGACCTAGCACACTCAAGACTTAAGTCCCTTGCATTCACTAACGATAATGCTACCAGCTACCTCCTGCCATTCATCAACTTTAGCCTCTCACTCTTGCAGTCGTCCGGATTCGCGCTCTCATCAACTATACCTAAATATTTAAAATAGACACGTGTTCAGCATGCTCACCATCTAACATAACTTCACATGAGAGTGTCCTCACTCACAACCATAAACCTTACTCTTATCTCGTTTACTTTCAAGCCCTTCCTTTCACACACCCTGCAAAATCTCTCTATCAGCTTCGTCAAAACTCTCCTTCAGATTCGCCACACAGAACAAATCATCCGCACTAAATAAGGTGTTTGAGGCACCCTTCACTCAAATCATTCTCCACCATTCTAACACCATTTCCTTGCCATCCCCACCTCAATTCTTGTCATTAACCCTCCAGTAAGCAAAATTGAATAAGAACGGAGACATAACACAACACTGTCTTACTCCGCTATTGATCCTAAACCAATCACCATTGACACATTTATTCTTACACACGCTTTCACTATCGTGTCATACATACTTTTGAATTCCATTCAGAAGCTACCACCAACACCATATATCACACTAACACCTTCCATAACGCTTCCCTATTAACTCATTCATAGCCTGTTGCAACCATAAAACCTAATACATTCTATCTTCGTTCTCCCTCATTTTTCTCAATCATTTGTTTCAATGTAAAGATTTGATCCACAACATCTCTACCATTCCTAACGCACTGTTCCTTTCACCAGATCAGTCCTCAGTCACTCGACGCACTCTTTCGACCAAAATTACCAGCATATACCTTCCTACACACTCAATAAACTTATTCCCTATATTTCTACAGTTCCCTTTTCGTCCTTACCCTTATTACAAGGGGTACATTACCGCTCTCCTCCAATAGCCCTTGGAACTATTTACCTCCTAAACGCTGTTAGTACACAACTTCCAAATGCCAATTCAGACACGCATCTCGCCTCCGCTCTTGATCATTTCACTAGAAATTTTTCATATACCTGCAGATTTACCATGTCTGCACGTTTCTCACCCTACCCATTTTACTGCCTCCTTACTAAAACTCATCCCGCAATAATACCTATTTCCTATCTTGCACTCAAAAACCGCACACATGTCACTAAACACCTCATCTTACTGTTAATTATTGTGCAGATTTTCGAAGTGTTCTTTTCCACACTCCCCTCATCATCCATTTCATCAGTTACAAAAGGCACCATCCCTATTCATATTCTGAGGAGGATTCCCCTTATTCTCATTCTTAACCCTTTGCGCTTCTTCCAGAAGAGGCGGTCACTATTCCTATGAGTGTCCTCATCTATATATATATATATATTATATATATATGATATATATATATATTACTATAATATATATATATATATATATAATATATATATATTAGTTATATATGATATATATATAATTATATATTATTATAATAATATATATAATATATATATTATAATATATATATCATATAATATATATAAATTTAAATATATATATATAATATATATAATTATATAATTATATATTTATATATATTATATTATATATATATTTATATTATATATTATATTTATATCTATATATATATAATTATATACTATATATAATATTATATATAAATAATATAATATATATATATATATATAATATATATTAT